>OZ030023.1:15630000-15915000 GCA_964023405.1 Apodemus agrarius | reverse complement strand
ATCAAGGCCACACCTCCAAATAGTGCCACTCCCTGGGCCAAACATATTCAAACCACCACAACATACAAATAAATAAATGTTAAGAACATTTCTTTCCAGTAACATCTGGGTTGTGTTGCAGCTGGTTCATATCTTGAACATGGTCACGGGCACCATTCACACATACCCCGTGACGGAGGACGAGAGTCTGCAGAGCTTAAAAACCAGAATCCGGGAAGACACAGGCATCCTGGAGACAGACCAGGAGCTGCTGCAGGAGGCAGGGCTGGTGCTGCTCCCTGACAAGCCTGCTGCTCAGTGCATCTCAGACAGCAAGGTGAGTCCTGACTCCTGCACCCTGCTTGCCCTGTTTCCCTCTGACCTGGTCTCCTAGGAGACTGTCAGAATTCCACATTACTGCTACACTGTGAGGGTCAGTTCATGCCACCGAGTACACACTGCTCCATGGGTCACGAATCCCAGGCCGGTAGAGAAAAGACACGAATCATTCCATACCTCGGTTGGTTTGTCACTTCCAGACCCCGAATACTTCCTTGTGCTTCCATTGTCTAAAATCACATTGTCCTCTTCTAGTCAGCCAGAGCTATTTATGACTGCCCAGCTGTGCTGGGCGCCGGTGCTAAGCCCATCAACGTGTGGTGTGTGCCCCAAAGTATCGAGTAGTTCTGGAGGCCACATCCACACAGGGGACACAGCCTCTGCACAGGGAAGTGTGATGTGTTCAGGTCACAGGAGAAGCAAGCAGAATAAAATAGAACACGGTGTAAGTTGGGGGCAGGTTCAGATACAGAGGGCAGACGGGAATCGTAGGCCGAGGTGACGTCCTCCGTGTGCAGGCGGAACTGCTTTAAGTCCATGCAGCTGGAAAGGAAGGGCAGGGTCCCCAGACCTCATTGTCTTCTTGTCCCTTCACAGACAAATGAGGGCCTCACGTTGGACATGGATCTCGTTTTTCTCTTTGACAACAGTAAAGTCAACTATGAGACTCAGATCACCCCTCGACCCCAACCGGAAAGTGTCAGCTGTATCCGTAAGTGCACCGTTTATCAAAAACCATCAGTTGTGATATTTAGGATAAAGTTGGAGGAAATCCTGTTTTTCTGGTTCTGAGTGTATAAAGCTTTCTTCACTTGGGATATACAGAGACTAATCCAGCCAAAGGTATTGGTGAACTGCCTCTCACTAGAGGAGTAGGCAGAGGTTAAGAAATGCCACCTACAGCTGGCCAGTGGTGGCGCATGCCTGTAGTCCCAGCACTTGGGAGGCAGAGGCAGAGGCAGGAGGATTTCTGAGTCCAAGGCCAGCCTGGTCTACAGAGTGAGTTCCAGGATAGCCAGGGCTACACAGAGAAACCCTGTCTTGAAAAACCAAAAAATAAAAATAAAATAAAATAAAATAAAATAAAATAAAATAAAATAAAATAAAATAAAATAAAATAAAATAAAATAAAAAAATAAAATAAAAAGAAATACCATTTACTTCTGTGATTCATTTTTGAGGTTGCATTTATATTTCAATAAGTAATGTGCATTGGAGGGTAAAGGCATGAGGGCCAGGAGCTCAGCCGTGTAGGATGTTCAGGACCAACCTGGGCTACATGAGGCTCTGCTTCAAAGCAAACATTATATTAACATATGTACATGATACAAAACAGTACGCAATGCCTCAAAAATACCCCCTCAAATATATATATATATATAACGAAATGTAAACACTCGGGCTCTAGTTCCCAGCCTGGAGGCTCGCTTTCCTCAGAACTGTTGCTTCCAAGTGACGATGACACAGACATGCACTCTTCTGTGTCCCTCCTTACCCAAGTCACTCATTTCCTCTCCCTCGTGTTGCACAGCGCTCCACTGCATGTTTGGTGAGCATCTTTCTAACCTATTCCTGCCCTCAGCCCCCTGCCTGCAGACACATACTTAGAGTAAGCAGACCAGAGAACTAACGTCTCAGAGATCACCCGGGCTTCTTGGTTATTTAACTATCATTAGGACTGCTGGCTACTGCTTGATGTTAAAGTACTCGCCTAATTAACTTATTAATCATTGTCAGGGGTCATGTGTGCCGCACTAGAGATGTGCACATGTAGAGGTCAGGGGACAACTTTGGAATAAGTTCTCTTCTCCTGCTTTCATCCACTTGGTCCAAGGATTGAACTCTGGTCTCACCCACTGAGCCATCCCACCTGATGGTGTCTTTTCATATTTCATGAAATGTTCATACAACCGTTACTGGACTTTTGGCTCCTTCATGGGTTCTCTTTCCTTCGACCCTTCTCCAGCCCTCTTCTACTGTTCTGAACCCCTGACACTGGGTCTGAAAGAAAAAGGGGGGGGGGAGGCGGATGACACTGTCAGACTACTTCCTGGTGGTTGTGGTGTCACTTTCCTTGGGACAAGTTTGATCTTCCCCATCAGGATATTTAATTCTTCTTTAATTTCATCTTTTCACACTTGACAACCTGACAAATTTCAACCAACAACAACCAACCACCAACCAGCCAATCAGCCAACAGTTCCAACCAGCCAATCAGCTAACAGTTCCAACCAGCCAATCAGCCAACAGCCCCTCCCACCCCCAATTGTGGCTCTAGCATATATTCTCTGAATAGTCCCCCTAATTCCAAATGTCACACACTCAGAAAAAAAAACCTACCTGCAGCTGGCAAAAATCACACTCCTGCTAGATCCCAAGGCAAATCATAATCAGCTGCCATGGACAATCTGAAGCTGCCCCATGCTCCACAGCTAGGATTAAAACAAAACACATTCTTATACTTCTGTTTTTAAAACCCCCAAATTCTCCTTATATTCAACCTTAACTGTGCTGACAATGAGAACTTCTATTGAAAGTACATGGGTGTGTGTGCTTGTGGTTGTTTCTCCAGGATGTCCGTAGCATAGGTTGACCCTGAACTCACTGTGAAGTCTTAGCCTGCTTCAGTCTCCCAGCAGACCTCCTGCCACCCAAGTGCTGGGATTGCAGGTGCTCATCACCTTCAAACCAAACGGGAGGCTTTCCATCGGCCACCCGTCCTGTCAGCGGAAGGCCGAAATGTTTAAACTAATAACGAGCCACAATACTGTAGAATTATGTAACCGTGTAGCGATTATATAACTTCTAAAAATACCGGCGATGCTGTGAGGCAGGATGTGGTTCCCTGGAGCAGAGTTCCTCTCTCACAACTGTTTGTTTCCAGTTCAGGAGCCCAAGCGGAACCTCTCCTTCTTCCAGCTGAGGAAAGTGTGGGGCCAAGTCTGGCACAGCATCCAGACGCTGAAGGAAGACTGTAACCGGCTGCAGCAGGGACAGCGGGCCGCCATGTACTGTGCCAGGCTGGCTTTTCCTAATACATTCTAAATTGCTAGTTGGCCTGACTCTAGAGAGGTGGCTGAGGCGGGGATCCAGAAGCGACTCTTAGGGACTCTGCTTTGGACAACAGGGAGTGTTTGGGTGGGCTGGCTGGAGGGAGGCTCGCGGGCTGGCTGAGGCCGGGGGTTAGCGAATGGGGCAGGCGTGCAGGACTTGGGTCTGAGCAGCCCAGCTGCGTGGACTTGGGAACTTGGAGAAACTTAGTGAGCCTTGGGTTAACCACGCTGGCTAACTGGAACTTGGCTGGTGGGTTCTCCAATTGGGACGAATGTGTAGAGCCTAGGTGTAGACTTTTACAATTTGAGACCTAAGTCCAGCCTTGACAGAGACCTTTCTACCTTGGCGCAGACTGGGCCATCTTTATGGCTCTGGGAGGCCATTTTGGTGTCAGTGGTGGCTGTGGGCGATTAGCCGAGGCCTCCTTCGGGAAGCGTTTTTTGTTACTTTATAGGAAGTGCGTTCCAAGACGAGTCCCAAGGTTCCATTTCTGTTTCTTACCATCCTCGCAGGATGAATCTTCTTCGGAACAACAGCTGCCTCTCCAAGATGAAGAACGCCATGGCTTCCATGGCCCAGCAGCTCAAGGCCAAGCTGGACTTCTTTAAAACCAGCATCCAGATTGACCTGGAGAAGTATAAGGAGCAGACCGAATTTGGAATCAGTGAGTGCGCTCTGCCCCCGCGGGCCGGAAGCCACTTCTTTCCTCCAGTCTCTTTCTTTCTGAAGTTTCTTTGCCTTCTTTTTTTTTTTTTCCTCCCCACCCCCTCTTTGCCCTCTTACAGTTCGGTTTTTAACTTCTGTTTTAGTTTTATGATGTTTTCGGTTTTCATTTTTTTTTCTTTCCATTTTTCTTCCAGCATCAGATAAGCTGCTGCTGGCCTGGCGGGAAATGGAGCAGGCCGTGGAGCAGTGTGGGCGGGTAGGAGACTCCCCCGAGGGCTCTGGGCTTCTGGCGTGGCAGGAGCTTCGTCTACCGTCTTCCCGCTCCCCTCCCCTCCCCATGCTGGTTTGAGCTGCTGTGTCAAAGCTGAGCCTTTCCTCAACACAACCTCTGACCCTAGCCAGACTTGATGGACAGACATAGAGCAGTGAGACGGGAGAGCCCTGCTGTGCCCAGACCTGGGAGCTGGGCACAGTTGCTCCAGATTTAGGAAGAAAGGGTTTAAGCAGACATCTCAGGATGGTATTTATACCTTGGGTGCCATTTTTAAGCCCCTTTTTACAAGGTTAGAGGAGTGTTACTTGGGGCATCATGCACAGATCCAAGACCCTGCCTGCCAGAGCTCTCCCTGAGCACTGGACAGGCCCTTTCTTCTGGGCCTTCGTCTCTAACGGTCAGTGAGACCTGGTAGGGAAATGCTTACCTAAAGGTCTACAGACATGAGGCTCACTGGGGGAAGGTGCTTGCTGCCATAAGCCCGATGACTAGAGTTGGATGTCCAGAACCCATGATTTAAAAAGACGGTAATAGCATGTACCTGCAGTCTCAGTGCTCCTGCCGAAGGATGGGAGGCAGAGACAGGAGAATTGCCTAGAAGCCCACAGACCAACTACTCTGAAGTACACAGTGTGTCAGAACCAACGAGAAAGATTTGCCTCAGAAACACAGAACGAGAGACTCCACTCCCGAAAGTGTTTGCCTACCACTATGTAGGCCCCGTGGTACGCAGAGGCCAGCATGCTCCCACACATGGGCGCATGCATACGGATGCAGTGATACATCTTCCTGAAAGATGATTGTCCTATATATCGTTCCTTCTGTCTCAGTCTGGAGAACTGTGTGTCTTCCTCACCAGTTTGGCAGTCAGCTTTAGCCCCGGCTTTTGGTAGACACAGTGGAAGAAGACAAAGTAATACGCATTGAGTATCTTCCCTGCCAGCTACGGGGCTGTCTCTATTGGTGTGAACTGTGCAGTTAAGCCCTAATGAAAGCTTGTTTCTAGAAGAGGAGACTGGCTTACAGCTAAGTAACTTCCGAGGGCCTTTCCCGGCTAGAAAGAGGTAGACACGAGATCCTAGTCTGGAAGATCTCATTCCTGAACACACATTCCTTCTCAGCCAGTCAGCCGAGGGTCTCCCGGGCCTGCCCAGCTCATCTGCCCTCTCCCGACGCCCTTTGCCCACCAGTTGGCCTGAGCACAGCTTTCCCATCAGGAGAACGACGTGAAGCATCTGGTGGAGCGGATGATGGCACTGCAGACTGACATCGTGGACCTGCAGAGGAGCCCGATGGGTCGGAAGCCGGGGGGCACCCTGGATGACCTGTGAGTACAACTGGGGAGGGACGACACTGTCCCCCAGGGCACACTGACACCCTGCAGAGCTTCAGGAGGTTCTGTGGGGGGGGAGGGGGGGAGGGGAGGTCCTAGTGAGTCACCTTGGTGCATTCTCCAGGATAAGTAAGGAGCGAGCCAATAACTCTTAACCGCACATGCTCACATACACATGTAACACACACACACACACACACACACACACACACACACAGGTCTGTGACAGCAGACAGTCCTGCATTCTCCAGGATAAGTAAGGAGCGAGCCAATAACTCTTAAAGCATGTAAAACGCACATGCTCACATACACATGTAACACACACACACACACACACACACAGGTCTGTGGCAGCAGACAGTCCTGCTCAGCCCACCCAACCCTCTAGGTGTGGCTCCCAGAGCAGGATGTAGAACTGAGGGAGGAGCCTGCTGAGCCCAGGAGTTCGGCATTGTGTCCAAGAGGAGTCAAGGCACTATCCTGCCTAGAGACCCTACCATGCAGCCCTGTGTGCCGACAGAGGGCTCCAGGCGGGTGGGTCAGTTCGCCTTGTCACCCGAAGTGATCGGTATCACCCGAGGCTCTTACTAGAATTCTGAGGGTGAGGAATATTGGTTCTCCATTGTATCTTATATACTAACTCTTTACTCTCCTCAAGTTTCCAAATGGGAATCTTCACTCTGTGCACATGTGTATGGAGATGTCTGTGTATGTAGGCGTTCTTTGATTCAAAGCAGGGGCTCACCACATAGTATTGACAGACCTGGTACTTACGAGGGAGTCAAGCCTTGCCTCAAATTCACAGAAGTCCTACCACCTCAGCTTCCTAAGTGTGCGTGCAACCAGAATCAGGTAGCACCTCCTTCTGAGGCTGTTGCCAGCCCACCAGCGTTAGAGGAAGAAATAGGCACTCATGGCTAGCTTTGAGGGCACGTATTTTCTTGGTCAGGTCCAGAAATGGTACCTTGAATCACTCTTGTAGCTAAGCAGAGAAGGAATATAATCTTTGTTTGTTCTTGTTTGGGGCATTTGGGTTTTATAAATATTACCAAAACTGGTAGTTTTTTTCCACCAATTGAGAACATATGACCAGCAGTCTAAAAAGTAGTGATCTGCGGGCAAGAGCTAGCAGGCTGGTGCTTTAAATGCTCTCACTGCGCCTTGACCATGGCCTTCTCTCCTCCAGAGAGGAGCAAGCGAGGGAGCTCTATAGAAGACTCAGGGAGAAGCCAAGAGGTACGTGGCTCTGACCCCAGCCCTGATTTGTCTAGTCTTTGAGACACTGGTCTCCCCCGGAGGCCAGTAGGAGGAACTGTGCCACTCTCTGCAGACCAAAGGACAGAAGGTGACAGCCAGGATATGGTACGGCTGCTGCTTCAGGCAATCCAAAGCTTCGAGAAGAAAGTGCGGGTGATTTATACCCAGCTCAGGTAGGCGCTCCCTGTCTCCCTCCAGGACGGGATGCAGAGAGAAACCGAGCTGAGGGGCGGGCCGCCCGCCCGGGGTCCTTGCTCCGCTCCGATCTGCTTGCACAGTGAAGAGCTAGTCATAACTGGGATCCAGGCTGTGCTGGCCCAGAGCTCTCGGGAGTGTGGCTCTCTCGTTCCTTACAGTAAGACCGTGGTTTGTAAGCAGAAGGCACTGGAGTTGCTGCCCAAGGTAGAAGAGGTGGTGAGATTAATGAACGAAGATGAGAAGACTGTGGTCCGGCTTCAGGAGAAGCGGCAGAAGGAGCTCTGGAACCTTCTGAAGATCGCCTGCGTGAGTGACTTACTCGGGCCTCTCAGGGCCCCTCCCCCATGCACTGCCACCGCCCTCTGGGGAGGCACAGGCAGGCCCTCAGCTGTGGCTGCTCTGTCAGAGTCACTGACCTGTGACATGGAGTGGGCAGGAAGGCTTCCTGCAGGGAGGGTTTATGGGAGGTGATTTTCTCACCCATGAGGCTACTGTTATTGCTGCAAGTGGCTCCAAACAGCAGACACTGTTCTTACAGAGCTTCAGAGGCCAGAAGTGAAGAATCCAGGTGTCAGCATACTCCTCATCTTTATCTGTGTCTTCAGCTGACATCACTGTCGCATCTGAATGTCTCTTATAAGACATTCAGGGATAGAGGTGCAGTTTAGGAGAAAGATGTCTGCCCCATGTATAAGACCTTGGGTTCAGACCCTAGCAACACACACACACACACACACACACACACACACACACACAGCTAAGCAGAAGGTTGCACATTTATAATCCCAGCACTTGCTGAGACAGGAGGATGATGAATTTAGGCCAGCCTAAGGGATGTTGTCGTGCCACCTTTCGAGGTGTTGTTAGTGGGCAGATAAGGAGGTGACATGGTGGCCACGCACACCTGCGGTCCCAACACCCCAACACTTGGGATTCGGGAGCAGGCAGTTCAAGGCTAGCTTGAACTACGTAGTAAGACCTGCCTCAGATAACAAAATAACCCCCAAAAGGGGCAAGAGAAGGAGATGGCTTATTACAGAAGCAGAAAACAAAAATGGTGCTTGGTAAAGCTTCTCAGACTGGAGCCTCGCCATAGGCCAAACGGGAGGGGGCAGCACCTTGAGGGGCTCACCCCAGCCAGCTCACCCTTCCGCTCACTCTAGAGAGTCAGAACCCAGGGCATCCTTGATGGAGTTGCCTGGGAATGGGAGCCGGGGGGTGGGGGATTTGGGGGGGTATTTCCCCCTGTAAGAAAGGAGGGAAGGGGGAAGTGGAGGTAACCCGTGCTGGCTGGCTCTGCCACCTGCACTCATGAGTGCCCCGCAGTGTGGGAGCCGTGGCGCGTGGCGAGCTGGGTCTGGCATCCACTGTAACCCAGTGAGGACGCAGACGAGGACTTGACAGAGAGCACTGTAGCCTGCTAAAGTGTGAAAAACTCTGTGGTGTGCAGAAGTGGTGGTGTGTGAATTCAGGGCAGGAACCCCAGCTCTCTCAGGACTGAGGGAGCAGCCAGAAAGGCTCTCTCTTGCACAGTGAGTTGGAGTGATGTGAAAACGACCACATTCCAGAGGAGTGCGTGCTGCCTGCTGGTAAACTGGGTTGGAGCAGAGCTTGTAGGGTTTGCACTAAGGGTACGCCTGGCTGTGGGCTAGCACCGGCATCCCTCATTCTTATAGCACAAGAGGAAACACTAAAGGGTTCCTTCTAACCGCTCCCAGTGAAGACACTCAGGGAGAAAACACCCAGGAGGCAGCCGGAGACAGAATGCAGCATTGTCAAACCTTAGCACAAAGAGGCAAAGGTGTCGCTTGGAAGGAGTTGGGGACCCTGTGAGGAGTAGGCTAGCCCGACCATATGAATCAAGCTTGCATGCCTAGCACATAAACAGGAAGCCGCTGTCTGGCTCTCTCCACGGGTGGTGCAGATGGGTGAAGAACAGTGCAAACCTGCTTTCTTTTTTTTTTTTTTTTTTTTTTTTTTTTTGGTTTTTCGAGACAGGGTTTCTCTGTATAGCTCTGGCTGTCCTGGAACTCACTCGGTAGACCAGGCTGGCCTCGAACTCAGAAATCCGCCTGCCTCTGCCTCCCAAGTGCTGGGATTACAGGCGTGCGCCACCACCGCCCAGCCACAAACCTGCTTTCTTAAAAGACTTGTTGAAGGTGGACCTTGGTGGTTAGCCGGGGAGGGGGAGGGGGGCTGAGGGCGGAGATTAGGGCCACACAGCTTCAGGCAACAGTGAAGAGAGGACCAGGGGCAGCAAAGAGGGTATGAGGCAACCCAACCAAAGAGAGGCGAGAGGCTGGACTGGACACGTGGCTAGAGGTGCTAAGGAACTGGCTGCAGGCCTGAGGAGGAGGCCAGTAGCCACTGCCTGGGCCTCTGGAGGAGGCCAGCTGTAGCCACCCCAGTCATCCGGACCCTCTGTGATCTTTCTTAGCTACCCCGCAGGTAGTGCAGCCGATATAACCTCTTGCGTATCTTGTTTTCTACTTGGAAAAAGAGTGAAAACACCTTCCTCTCCTTTAGATGTATTTATCTTTAATTGTGTGTGTGTGTGTGTGTGTGTGTGTGTGTGTGTGTGTGTGTGCATGTGTCCACGTGTGGGTATGCGCACGAGTGCAGGTGTCTGAGAGGGCCAGAGGCACTGGGTCTCCCAGGAGCTGAGTTATAGGCATTTGTAGCCACCTACTGTGGGTTGCTGGGAACCCAAAACTTAGGTTCTCTGCAAGAGCAGTATGCACTCGTCACCACCGCCGAGCCATCTCTCGGTGGTGTCAGCCCGCGGACTCCATGACGCGCTTGACTCTCTATTATCGTCATTCAGAGCAAAGTCCGAGGCCCAGTGAGTGGAAGCCCAGACAGCATGAATGCGTCTCGACTTAGTCAACCTGGTCAGCTAATGTCCCAGCCTTCCAGCGCCTGTGACAGCTTACCTGAAGCGGACAAGAAGAGGTAAGCTTTGCCTGGCAGGGCCAGCCGTCATGCTGAAGGGCGGGCGGGCGGGCGGGCAGGGAGCCTGGGAACGGATGTGTGCGCTTGTCACGGTCACCTCCGCCCTCGGGTCTCGTCTGCGCGTCTCTTCTTGTGTTTACCGGGATCTGCGGACACAGATCAGGACTGTTTCTTACAGTCTCTTGTCATGTGCCAACTAGTTTCCCTGCCCAAGAGTCGGATTACCGGTTGCCTAGTGAGGACACTGAAATTGTTAGTCCTGCTGTACGCAGATGCTAATTGTTCTGTAAAACCCACTTCAGGGTGTGCCCTCTTTGTCACGCCTGAGCCCCCGGCTTTCCCCCTCCCAGGGACCGCCATCTAGGGCAGTGGGTGTCAACCTGTGGGTCATGACCCCACTGGGGGTCACTATCAGATGTCCTTCATATCAGATATTTATATTATGATTCATAACAATAGTAACATTGCAGTTATGAAGTAGCAACGAACTTAATTTTACAGTTGGGGGTCCCCACAACACGAGGAGCTGTATCAAAGGGTCCCGGCATTAGGAAGGCTGAGAACCAAGGGTCTCGTTAGTGACTCCTCTCTCCATCCTCCCTTCACCTCTTCTGTTCTTCTTTTTAATTGCTGTGTGGGGGAGGGTGTGCCGTGGTACCCTGTCGGGGTCAGAGGACAACTGGTGGAAGCTGGTTCCTTTCTTCCACCATGTAGGTCCTGGGGCATGAACCCAGGTCACTAGGTGTGGCAGGAAGTGCCTTTACCTGCCGAGCCCTCAAGGGTCTTTTCTCTTCCCTGGCAAGGCTTTTAGCCTCTCTCTTGCTTCCTGACTCTTTAACTTCTAACCAAGTTCTCTGTTTACCTAGAGTGACATTCTGATCAAGTTGTCTGGCCAGTAACAGTGGGTTTGTTCTCCAGTGTAGATCATGTTTAAACTCTTAAGGGTTTATGAACACCTCAGTGTGGGTCTTGGATTAGTCTGTTGTATCTTACAAATGGCTTGCCTCAGGCTACTCCAACCTGAAGTACCAGCAACAGCAATAGGTCAGGTGCCAGGTCCCACTGTGGGCCTCTGAAGTGAGGTAGTACCCAGCTGCTCTTTGACTGGCTCTGTGACACACTGAAATACAAAGACTTGCCTTTGGACAAGGCAGACCCGCCTTCCTCAGATCTTGATCTGGTGGTTTCTACCCGCAAGGCACACAGCTCCCCACCCTTCACAGTCACCAATGGCCGCATGTTGGGGTCTGCTCTGTTCAGCTCCCTGGCATTGCTCATATCTTCTGCATACTGCCCCCCTCCCCAGTACAGATGCTTGAAACACTTCCTGTCTTTCAGGACAGGAAGGAGTGGGTGATGGCTGCAGTGACTGTGGGGGGTGAACTGACTGGAAATGGGTACCAGGTCTGTGTGCGGAGACGATGAACCGTTCTGTAGTTACACATAGTGATGATGTGAAGACATACTGCACTAATACATCTTCCTGGGCACTCAAATTCAGTCTAACGTGGGCTCCACAGCAATCCTGGGTTTTATATCCTCTTGGCAACATAGGAAAGGCCTAAGTATAGGCACATGCAGTATTTTAGTTTACTTCATGTGTGTTAATTTGAGTGAAATATTAAATAGCTGTTGAGTGAAATATTTAAAAAGTAGAATTGGCACACTCCCACACTCATGCCTCTAACCGTCTGCCCTGGCAGCCTGGCTGGCCATGCACTGGAGATTCGTGGAGATTCACTGGCCTGGAGCTCCTGAAACGTCTCCACCCAGCTCACCAGGTTCCCACTAGTGAGTCACTACCACGCCAGTCCCGCACTTCAAATCCCCCAGGGCCTTTGAGGTGCACATCTGGCAAGCCCACGCTTTGCCACCATGCCCTTCTCCCTTGAACCCAGATGAGTGTAAAAGAAAACACAACACAAACTTAGTTCAGAAACAGTGGTAACTCAATCTCTGGGCGCAACAACTAAAACCTAATCTTGTAAGCCTTACTAAAATCTGATTTCTCCTGTGGCAGATCCTTGCAGATCTGCCATGATACTAGGAAACTCTAGCAGCTACATCTTATCTCTCTGCTGTCCCAGCTCCAAACATAAATTACATAATAATAAAGATGGTTTTTGAAAATCCTATTTCTGATCCTAGGGTGTGTATAGCCTTTGGTATTTAATGATAGGTTTCTGTGGAGTCTTAATTACCTCTCCCATCTCTTGCAAGCTTCCAGAGGCCAGACACCGGGTCATGAGCCTCCCTTCCTGTGCTCTCTGGAGCTGACAGTGAGCCTTTAGGCTGGCCAAGACTCCTGTGGATATGCTCTTGGTTATTCCCCACACAGAATGTCACATTTGAAGGAGAAGGGAAATCTGAGGCACTGGTCCTTTTCCTTCAGTGATAGCCCCCAGGCTCAGAAAGGTTAGCCTGTGAGCATGGGCTCAGTGAAGACCTTCTCTCTCTCTCTCTCTGTCTCACAAGACTCTGGTTGGAAAAAGACACATAGTTTGGTTTGGTTTGCCCCGTGTCATAGGCAATCCGTGATAGAAAACTGATGGTTCAGTTTAGATGCAGTACCTTCCCAGAACTGTGCACTGTGCAAACTCATACATTTCTTGATCTATTTTTTTTTTATTTCCATTTTAAAAACTGCTTTGGGCCTCTATCTCAGGGATAGAGCACTTGCGAGCCTATGCTCAATTCCCAGCACTGCAAAAACAAAAACAAAAACAAAAACAAACAAACAAAAAAAACCCTAGAAAACAGGCAGTGGAACATTTTTAGGTATTGGCACTTTGGATGGAAATTTGGTTATATGTAAATCAAGAAGAAATGTTGGCCCTAAGACAGCACAGCAGCTAAGAGCACCGGCCACTGTGGCAGGGGACCTGAGGTCAGCTCCCAGCACCTCGTGCCTCAATTCACAAGGGCTCTAGGCCAGTTCCAGGGAGCCACTGTCCTCCTTGTCATCTGTAGGCACTGCATGTACATGGTGCACAGACAGACATGCAGACAAACATACATACACATAAAATAAAAAAATAAATCCTTTTTTAAGGGTGTTTACTATGTGAAGATCTATTTACTGTTCCATATTTTCAGCAATGTTGTCTCTTGTGGGGTTTGAGCACCTGTCCAGTATTTAACTTGAAATCACTAGTCAGTGATTCGGTGCTTTAAGACATGTGATTCCTATGTTGTTTTAGAACGGTATGGAGAGTTCTTTAGCATATTTTAAAGCCGTATATTAGCCCTGGTAAGATCCTGATGACCTTGTCCTGGTAATCTGATCATTGTCCTCAGCGAAGAACTGGTGGCCGAAGCACACGCCCTCTGCTCCCGACTAGAAAGCGCGTTGCAAAACACGGTGAAGGAGCAAGACCGAAGCTTCACGGTAACAGCCTGTGGGGAGCCCAGCTTGCCCGTTCCCTTCCTTTCTGCAGCAAACGAGGAAAAGCGGCTTGGCGTCCGCCTTGGCTCAGCAGAGACTCATGGCTGTCTCTGCACTTTTCAGGTTTTCGTAATTATTTCATGCTTAGGAATGCCACGTTCATTCATCATCTTAATCCTTATGACGCTTAATCCTGACAAGGTGGCAGCGGTACCAGAAGCCCTTTCTCTCTCTGTGGAACCATTGCAGAACGTCTGTATGTGTTGGGCACTGTGCTGGCCTTTGTGACAAGAGAAACCTGTCCCAGCCTGTGGCTCGAGGACTCAGTTTAGCCCAAGCCATAGCAGTATCAGAGAAACTGACCTGGAGAAAAGTCTAACCACGATCCAGGCACTTTCAGACAGAGCTTAAACAGTTGGCGGGGTCTCAATGGCCTTTTTCTGCTATTGCAACCATCTCCTAGCTTCTCTGACGTCTAACTTTGGGGAGCCAGAAGATGCCCCCCTTCAGTTGCCGTCCTTGCTAACCTGCTCACTCCTGCTGCTTCTCACTGCCTCCTCGTGCCGTTTCTTCTGTCTCACTGCTTGCATGCACGTTAGCCAGAGAAAAGGGCACCCTCCTCTGGTTGCTGTGGAAACGGATACCTGAAATGATTCCCACCGATCTGCAGTGAGTATGTAAATGAGCGCTCTATGCTACAGGTCGCACTAAAATGGCCATCCAGATTCCACAGGCACAGAGTTCCAGGCACTTCAGCTAGCCCGAAGGGAATCTGCTGCACGTCTGAATCTATAGCTCGCTTGGCTCACAGGTGCCCTGTAGTACCAGGACTGACGCTGATAAGGCTCAAACCCCCTTCTAGATTGGGTTGCTTGTCTCCTGAAGAGGAACCACGGCCCCCCTCCCCCGCCACTGAGTACTTAATGTGCCTGTTGACTTTCAGACTCTAGACTGGAGCTGGTTACAGACGGAGGATGAAGAAAGGGGTAGCCCGGAGCAGGCCTGTGACTGAGGTGCCCATGAGCTGGCCCGTGGCTCTGCATGTGATGATGTTCTGGTATCTGCAGGTGGAACCCTCCCTCTGCCAGCCGCTGCGATGCTGGCCCGCAGCAGCCTAGGCTGGCCCTGTGTACACACTGGACATCCTCCACCACAGAAGCACAACGGTGCGGGTCACAAGCACTTGCGGCAACAGCGCTTCATAGCTGCTGTACAGAGAAGGCCACCCAGAGAAATGACAAACTCCAGACAGCAGCCAGCCCGTCCCCTTTGGACTGCTGGGGGAGGGCGCCCTGCCCTGCCCATCCCTCCTCACCTTACAGCTGGAGCAGCATCTGGATCCAGCTCTCTTAGACATTGAGTCAGAAGTTTGGCAGCCCTGTATCTTTCCTCCTCTTCACTTCTTCCCTGGTAAATGGTTCTGCCTTCTGTGCTGGTCGTCGCGGCAAACGACCTTTGACCGCGTTGTGGTGACGGCGATGCCAAGCTCCCTACTGCCTCTGGTCCAGCCAGGCAGAACAGAAATGCAGCTACACAGCTTGAGTCCCGAAGATTACCTGGAATCAGTTGCCATGGACGAAAAAGAAAGAGGAAGTTCTTACACCAACTACTGCCCTACTCAACACTCTGTGACTCCTGGGTACCTGTCTGGTGTGTGTGGATATTGCTGCCTCTTAAATTAACTAGCAGCATTATTAAATTGATTCATTTTATAAATAGTTTCTATTTTTTGTAACATTACTCAGATATGTATCCTGGGCTCAAGGGTCTATTTCCACAGTTACCATACTTCCGAGCTCAATGGGAAACTTTGTAAAATTTGAATAGTGTGTCTAGATCGTGAGCCATTTTAACATCACACAAAAGTTGTGTGTTTGCGTGCATGTGTGTGTGTAAAAGCAAAACAGGCTCAGGTTATCATAAACAGGTATATGTGATTAGAGAATAAATAAAGTTGGAACAGAGACGTGTCAGAGCGGCCACCGCAGAGACAGTATGAAGCATCTGTGGTCAAAGGAGTCCAGAGGTGCGGCATGCTCTGTTTCTTAGAGATTGACACTGTGCACTGGTAAGCTGTCTGTAAACTCTGACAATAAAGATGCTGGCCCAAGCTCAGCGTGAATTCACCCATGAGCAATGCCATTTGGCCATGGAGTCCTACCCTGCATGTGCGCTCAGTGTTTGGAAAGGGCATCGTAGGAAGCAGGACCAGGAAGGATGGGTGAGAGCAGACTGGGAGGGGAATGGATGCTGGGCTAAGAGAGCCGTGGTTCAATTCACTGCTGGGAGGCATGGGAAAACGTTATGCAAGAAAAAGGACAGTAACCCAAGGCAGTGGTTTAGAAAGTTTGTCATTAGAGCACTTTAGATTGACAGTGATATTCAAGGGTTACTTCCGCCTCCCCAAAAGAAGAACCTTCTATTGCCATGATGAAACACTGTGACCAGAAAGCAGGTTGGAGAGGAAAGGGTTTATTCAGCTTACACTTTCACATCACAGTTCATCATCAAAGGAAGTCAGGACAGGAACTCAAGCAGGGCAGGAACCTGAAGGCAGGAGCTGATACTGAGACCATGGAGGGACGCTGCTCACTGGCTTGCTCAGCCTGCTCTCTTATAGAACCCAGGACCACCTGCCCAGAGATAGCACCACCCACAAAATAAGAAAATGTCCTACATCCGGATCTTATAAAGACATCTTCTCAAGTAAGGTTCTAGCTTCTATTAAGTTGACGTAAAGCTATCCAGCACAATGAAATAACTATGTTCCCCCCTCAACAGGTAAAATCCTGGGACATTGTGTATAAATAAAGCAGAGAGAAGGCAGACTATGCAGGGATCTGAGGGTTGATGTTGATGGTGAGTCCCCTGGGGGCATGTTCAAAGCCAACCATTGAACTCCCACACACACACACACAAATTATTAAAAAAAACGTTTTTCTCTCTAAATGTAACATGACATAGGACATAACTAAAGCAGAAATTTAAGAAATTGGAATCCAAATGTCATCAAGACTATGCTTCCCCTAAAGGTCTGGAGAGAGAGCCTTTGCTGACCTCTTCCTGTTTCAGTGGCTTCAGATAATCTTCAGCTTGTGGTAGGATGTCTTTCTTAGGGACCACTTATTTTTCTCACAGCTAAGGTATGTTCCATCAGGGCAAAGGACTGGCCCCTGACTGAGCCAGGGAGAATGAGAGGTAGGAGCAGGGAGTTCTGGTTATGTTTGTCATAATGTGACAATCAAGAAGCAGAGCAGTCGGGCCAGAAGTGAGGCATGTAACCTTCACACCCAGGTTCTCGGCCCTAACCCAGGTACCCTGGCCCCAAAGTTCTACTATCCCCCGAACCAGCACTACCAAATATAGCTGCCGCATTCAAATACGAGCTGTGAAGGACTTCACACCCCGCCCTTGGGTCACTCCTGCAGTCTCCTCCTTCATATTTATCCTTGTTTGATTTAAAAGAAAAAGTTTTCACTTATTTAGGGGCAGTCTTGGAAGTCTAGAATAAATAAATCCCTCATCTCAAGATTTTAATGCAGTCATGCATTTCGAGATATGATGTGACATCCACACATTCTAGAACTTAAGCTGTAGACATGTAATGGGGCCTCCATTAACCCAGTCTAACCTCTGGCCCCAACAAAACTTTTTTCACATATCCAAAGTCTTAAGTGCAGCATCAACTCTTGAGACCAAAAATCTCATCTGGACGTCAGCTTAAAAGTCCACGATCATCTTGATCATGTGTAGACATTTCCCCATGTCCAGCCTGGAGACATGAATTCAGCCGTTATAGCACCAACTATTCTTCCAAAAGACCTGTGTTTGATTTCCACATGGAAACTCACAACCATCCGTCACTCCAGTTCCAGAGGATGAGATACCCTCTTCTAGCCTCTGCTGGCACCAGCAAGCACATGATACAGATGTATATGCAAGTAAAACACCTGTCTTAGTCAGGCTCTCTGTTCCTGTACAAACATCATGACCAAGAAACAAGTTGGGGAGGAAAGGGTTTATTCAGCTTATAGTTCCACACAGCTACTCATCACTAAAGGAAGTCAGGACTGGAACTCAAGCAGGTCAGGAAGCAGGAGCTGATGCAGAGGCCATGGAGGGATGTTCCTTACTGGCTTGTTTCCTCTGACTTGCTCAGCCTGCTCTCTTATAGAACCCAAGACTACCAGTCCAGGGATGGCACCACCCACAAGGGGCCCTCCCCCCCCTTGATCACTAATTGAATAAATGCCCCACAGCTGGATCTCATGGAGGCACTTCCCAACTGAAGATCCTTTCTCTGTGATAACTCCAGCCTGTGACAAGTTGACACATAAAACCAGCCAGTACAACACCCATATACAAAAAGATAAATGCAAGTAGCTTTAAAAAAAAAAATCCCATCTCTGGACCTAGAACGGGGCAGGCATGGTCTGGTGGCAGGAGCAGGAGGCTGGGTGATCATATTCTTCCATACACAGGAAAGCAGAGGAGGAGATCAGGAAGGAAGTGGGACAAGACTATAAACCTTCAAACCTGCACCTTCTAAAGGTACCCCCCCACACACACACAACAACAACAACAACAACAATAACTGCACCAACAAGTGGAGACCCAAGACATGAGTCTGGGGGGGGGGGAACATTTCTCATTCAAACTACCACATCCAGGTTCCTAGCCCTCAAGACACATAGACATCTTATGGTGCCAAATGCAGTTTGACCAACTTCAAAATCTCCCATGGTCTTTACACTTTAAAATTCCAGTCTCTATGGGACTCAGAACAATCCTTTACACTGTGAAACACACACACACACACACACACACACACACACACACCGAGAAATAAAAGAGCAAATTACATACCCACAGCATATAATGGTACAGAGTATGTATTCCCATTACAAAAGGGAAAAATAGAGGAGTAATGTGGAAAGGTTGGATGGAAACAGGACTGGCCCCCGAAGGGCAAACACCAAGTCCCTGTTGGCACTGTTGTCTGGGGCTTCAATCCCTATGGCATAGATGTCCTGGCCCTCCAGCTTTCCTTCCTGGAATGGACGTTACTCTCTTGTGTTGGTTCTGTTCCAGGTATGTATTGCTCTTCTTGGCAAGTATCTCATGGCTCTGGAATCTTAACATCTCCGAGTCTCCAACACAACCCAGACTCCTCCTTGACTACTTTACACAGTGGCCCCGCCGAGACTCTGGCTGTGCCACACAATGCCACGCTCAGCAGCGTTCTGAAACTATGGAGAGACAATCTGGGGTGCCCTCAACCCTGCATCCTTTTTTGTCTCCAAAACCACTCCCACGTGTACAACACCTCCGAATTCGGACGCTAGTTTAGAATGGACCCTCCCCTCCTCGGACCACAACAGTAGCAGGTTTTTGTTTTTGCTTTGTTTTTTAATGTCCCTGCCTCCCCTGTCCATACTGCCAGCATGCCTGGCCTGGTTTTGCTTTCTTAATCACAGACATGCAGTGAAAACAATAAGAACCTGTTCAACACGATTTCCACTCAGAAGAACGAAATTAGGCTCTTATCTCTGATCTTATACAGAAAAGAATTCAAGATGGATGGAAGACCTTAATTTAAAACTTGAAACACTGGAACTTCTGGATGAAAATATAGGAAATACTCTCTATGATACTGGGGTGGGTAAAAACAGAGTATTAATACATAGGAACTAGTCTCTGGCATCAACAGATGGGGCTACATGAAATTAAAATGTTTTGACATGACAAGAGAAACTGTCAGCAAAGCCAACAGCCTAAAGAAGGGAGAAAATCCTTACCAGCTGTACTTCAGACTGTACAGGGCTAATATACAGACTTTACAAAGAAGTGCAGAAACTGAATACTAAGGAAATCAAGCTGCCAATGAACAAACTGTCTTACTGAACTGAAGAAACGGGTTTAAAAAAAATACGTATTTCCAAAAATGTCCAATATCCCACGTCATCAGGGACATGCACATTAAAACTGCTTAGATATAGCACCTCACCCCAGCCAAAGCAGCAGTCATCAAGGAATCTAATAACAGATACTGGAGAGGATGTGGGGAAAGAGGAACCCTTATTCACCACTAGTGGAGGTGCAAACTAATGAACAACCATTATGGAAATCAGTTCAGAGGCTCTTCAAAAAAAAAATCAAAATAGTACTACTGAATGACCCAGTATTCACTTCTGGGCATATACCCAAAGACTTCTACACCCTACCTACAGATATTTGCACACCCAATTTGGTTTTTTGCTGCTTCATTGACTATAACAAGGAAATGAAACAGGCCTAGATATCTATCAACAGATAAGTGGATAATAGGTATCTGATTATATATATATATATATATATATATATATATATATATATATACATATACATATATATGTGTATATATGAATATTCATCTCTAAAGAAAAGAAATCACAGACTTTCCAAGAAAATGGGTGGACTTACAATATATAATATTATGTAAATATACAATCTCAAGAAGAAAAAAAAAAGCTGCATGTTCTACTTCATGTGTATTCTAGCCCAGAGAGGATTTGTGTATAGAAATATACACGTGTATTCTAGCCCACAGAGCCTTAGTGTATACAAACATACAGGCAGGTATAGAGTAACATTTCGAAAGGAGAACAAGAGTGAATACAAAGTATTCAGAAAGTGATACAAAGTAATGAGGCTGTAAGGCAGGAAAAGGACAGAAAGTCCAGGGAGAGCATAGAACGCTAACGGCTTTTCTAGCTTTACCAACCACAGTCCACTCTGCAGTCCTCAGATCTCTGTCCTTGTGAACCCGTTCCAACTGGTGCAGGCAACTTTGGGGGTGGCCCTTGCTGCTTCTACAGGGATCACCCCAGTTGTCCCGAAGTCCTCTCCTCTCCATTATGTCTCTGTGCACGGGGACCTTCTGAGGTGTTTTCCAACTGTTCCGTCTAAATAGAACCATCTCTCCCCTCCCAAGGGCTACCCTATCTCCTTGCTTTGCTTTGCTTACCCGTGCAGTGTGGTGGAGCCGAGGCCTCATTCCTGCTAAGCATGTCCTCTCACAGTGAATCACTCATTCTTGACACGTTCTTAGGCCACTTTAATCACCACCTGACATGGACATGCACACAAGACTTATCACTACTGGCCATCCAGTACCGAAAGCAGTGCCCTGTCCTTGCTAATAAAAATAACTCATTCACCTAAAACAATAACAATGTATTGCTGGACCTGGTGTTGCATACTTACCCCCAGCACCCAGGAGGCTGAGGCCGGAGGATTTCTATGAGTTTGAAGCCAGTCTGCTCTTCATAGTTCTAGGACAATCTGGGCTACATAGCCCATCTCAGAACCAAACAAAAACAATAATAGAAATTTTTAAAAGGTAAGACTGGAGTAGAAAAGTGAAAGTGTATGTTCCCAAATATTAATACTACCTAAGGTGGATGACAAGACTGTCGCTGACTTTCCTTTCTCCTCCTTTACTCTTCAGATTCACCCGCGCTACTGTGTATCATCATAACAATTTAACTTTATGCCCAAAGGAACTGCTGTGTTTGCTGTTAATACGGACCCCATGAGGTACACTTACAAATGGCGCAAGCGCTATAGTTCAACTCAAGGAAACTGTAAGGGTCTCACATATAGAGTATGAGGGTTCTGTTGCTGTTTAGTTAAATCAGACACTTCTTTCTTGTGGTCTTTTTCTAGCTTTAGCTTCTCCCACGAGAGGTATGGATTACCTAAGCAAACATACAAAGCCAGAACACGTCTTTAGCCATTGGTTGGCATATTTCATTCCAAGTTTCACACGGTGTCCAAAAGCACAGAGCAGCTCTTGGATCGCGACAGCAGACCTGGCACCGGCAGTCCTCATATACAGTACAGGCCATGCGTTCCGCAGCAATTGCCCACAGCAGCCAACGTCCTCCTCCTTCTGCATCTCGGGCTCTAAATCAGACTGTTCTCCGACTAGGAGAGCAGATTCGATCTCTCAGGCTGACCCACCAGAAGGTAAACCAGGAATTCCCCATTACTACCCCGGCACCCGCTAGCCCCGCCCCGTAGCCCGGCGCGTGACGTCACCGCGCTGCGCCCTGTCAGGCGCCGCCATTGTTCCACCGGTAGGACGCAGGTGTGGGTCCCCGGCGCCATGAGCAAACGCAAGGCGCCGCAGGAATCCCTCAACGACGGCATCACGGACATGCTCGTGGGTGAGTCCCGGGCCGCCCTCCGGTCCCTCTCCTCAGCCGGGCCTCGCTTCTCCCAGCCCCCTGGCCGCAGTCGCAGCGCCCGGCAGCGTCCGTGCCGGCCGCCGGCGGAGGAACCCGCCCACACCTCCTTCCCCGGACCCGGGTTTGCGGGTGTGTCCTCGTGTCCTCGAGCCCTTTGTTGTCTTTTCAGAACTCGCAAACTTTGAGAAGAACGTGAGCCAGGCGATCCACAAGTACAATGCGTACAGGTACGTTGTTAGCTGGCGCTCCAGGACATCCTAGCTTGCTGTCACTTAGCAGGGGTGGAGAGCCGGTGCCCAGCGGTTCTTTGGACGATCCGAAAGGGCTTTGTTTCATCTATACAGGATTTTGGCAGAGTTTTATCGGGTTAATTCAGGAGAGTTTACAGTTCTGACTGAAAAATAGGTGTCTGATGCATATACTCCCACCATTAATCTAGAATGACTGGAAATACAGTGTGGCTTTAAAACACACAGTAGATGAGATCTGCACTGTGACAGATGTAGTCCAGGAAATCACCTTCCCGTCTGGTTGGGCTGTAACAGATCCTGCTATCTTCCTGAAAACCAATTGCCCATCACTACAAACCCCATCGGGGACATTCTCCTGGTCATTATTCCCACAGTCAACTACTTAACCTATAAACATCCCAAAGCCCCTCAACTTCTACAAGTAAAAGTAAACTATCCTTTCTTTCCCCGAGCTAGCCCTTACGTCCTTACAATTAGTGTTCTCCAATAATCTGTCCCATGCCTGTATTTTCTCATCTAGAGTCATTACTATTATTATTATTATTATTATTATTATTAGTTTTTATTATTTCTTTTATTTGGGGGATTATAATTACATCATTTCCCCTTTTCCTCCCTCCAAACACTACCATGTATAACCCTCCTTGATCTCTCAAATTCATAACCTTTTTTTCATTAATTGTTGTTACATATATACTTACATATATATATACATACATTTTCCTAAACACATAAACACAATCTGCACCAACTCTATAGTGTTACTTGTAAGTTTTCAGGGATAACCACTTGGTGTGTTAGGAAAGACTGTTTCTCTGCTCTTGGTATTCCTTAGTTTCCTGTAGTTCCTTGTATAGGGTTGAGGTCTTGACCACTTTGGTGTGTCTGTTATATTCATATTCAGCTCATGCTTAGGCAGTGACATTAGTGAGACCTTATGCGTATAGCTTCTGACATTCCTGGGCAACACAGCCTCACAGCGATTTCCGTGAGCCTCTGACTCTCTCAGCCTTCCCATCCCCTCCTCCACATTGTTCCCTGGGCCTTACGAGTTATTTTAGAGACGTGCCCATTTAACTCGGCTCCATAACTCTGCATTTTGATTGGTTGTGGTTTTCTATAATGGTCTCTGTTGCAAAGAGCAGTTTTCTTAATGAGGGGTGAAGGTTATATTTATCTGTGGGTATGTGAAGGCTGCCCTTGTCTGTGGGTATAAGGATGAACATTTAGACTGTAGTTAGGGACTGTGCGGCTTTGGGAAAGTGGTGGTTGTAGGTTCTTCTCCGAGACCTATGACTTCACTAGCCCCGGGTAGTGGTCTAGGTTGCCGGTCCAGGTATGACTGATTTCCCTCTTGATGAGTCTTAAGTCCAATTAGAAAGCTGCTGGTTACCACTGAGATATGTGTGTCCCTGCTGTAGCAGTAGAGTTAGCATGCCATGCAGGTCATTGTGGGTCACAGGTGTCATAGCTGTGTAGGACTGTTGGTGGGCTCTCTCCTTTGGAAGCTTGCCTGGTGCCTTCTGATACCATGAAAGCTAGTCCTCAGAGAAGGGACAGTTCAGGTCAGTTCCAGCTCAGAGGCCTCAGGGCCCTGTGTCTGAAATGCATGGTTTCTTCAGCAATAGGGACTTACCTTCTACTTCTTTGGTGGCTTCTAGGGTGCCACCAAAGGCACCAGCAGTAGCATGTATGTTTGGGAACATAAACGACATACTAGGACATTTCTGGCCAAAAGTTCAAGAGGGCTCCTCACGCCCGGTTCTGGATGTTTGCCTGGGTGTGCTTGGCTTTGGAGGGAGCATGTTAGCTCAGAGTCTAAACGTTGTGTGCATTATCTACAGACTTAGGTTTACTGTGGGTTTTAAGGGAGACATCCATACTGTTATTTTCCAGCCGTCATCCTCCCGTATTCTCTCTCCCCATTCTGTAGTTATAGCCACACCTTTGTCTCCTTCCTCACCCCATTGTGTCACCTGAGCCGTGCTTCCTGAAGCTCCTGTCCTTTCTAAGGTCCCGTTACTTCCTGTTTGTACAGATACTTTAGGATATGTACTCATCTCTCAAGATTTGGAGCTAGAGCCTCCTGTAGAAAGGAGATGCGTATTTATCTTTTTGGGTTTGGATTACTCACTATGACTCTAGTCCCATTTACCTGCAAAGTTTGTGGATTCTTTTTTTTTTTTTTTTTTTGAGGCAGGGTCTTTGTACCCCTGGCTGTCCTGGGTAGACCTACGTAGACCTCACTGGCCTTGAACTCCAGGAGATCCTCCTGTGTGTGCCTCCCGAAAGCTGGGATAAAGGTGTGGAGCATTCAGATGGTTTTTTCCTTACAGCTGAATAGAATCCCACACTGTTGTTCCTTACTTGAAGACTGAAGGGTTTAGGTTGTTTCCGTTTCCTAGCGATTGTTCATGGAGCAGCATCGGGCATGGCCGAGTGTGTCTGTGGAACAGGATGTCAGTCCTTTGGGCATACGCTATAGAGTAATATAGCTGGCTCATATGGTAGATTTCCTTTTAGCTTTTTGAGAATTATCCAGACTAATTCCCTGAGTGGTTGCACCAGTTTTGCAGTCTCACCAACAGTCAATGTGGTTCCCTGTCCCCCACACCCTAAACAACAGTTGTCATTCTGACTGACTAAGGTGAAATCTCAAAGTTGTTTTGATTTGCATTTCCCTACATGCTAGGGATGATTTATTTATCAGCCATTTTTATCTTCTTTCTAGCTCTGTTCAGATCTCTGACCCATTTTTTTAAATAACTCATTGGTTGGTTTGTGTTTTGTTTCTCTAGTTTTTCAGTGCTGCATAGTAATCCTCCGTTAGATGTGTAGCTGGCAAAGAGTCTCGCCCATTTCAAGAGCTGCCTCATACATGGTTGGTTGTCTCTTTAGCTGTGCAGAGGCGGTTAGTCTTGTGAAGTCCCATTTGTCAGTTGTTGGTCTTGATTCTTGGTCAAATGGAGTCCTATTTAGAAAGTCCTTTCCTACACCTATGCCATGGCGCTTCTCTGGCCTCTGTGCTCTTCTAGAAGTCTTGCAGGTTTCAGGGTCTGGTCCCTGATCCTTTTGAGTGAGTTTTTGTTCAAGGTGATAGATATGGTCCTGTTTTTATTCTACTGCTTGAGGATGTCCAGTTTTCCCAGCACCATTTGGTAAAGATGCTTTCTGAAAATACACCATGTGTTGGATGATGATTCAAAGCATATACTGCCGTCTGGAGGACCAGAAGCAGCCACCAGGCTGCTGCCACCTAACCGGCACTGTAACTGTGTCTTCAAAAGGCCATTCCAGCTTTCTGTCAGACCAGCTGCTTCAGCATGGTAGGGAACATGGTAAGGCCAATGCAGCCCATGACTGTGGGCCCACTGTTGCACTTCTGTGGCTGTGAAGTGAGTTCCTTCATCAGAAACAATCCACAGAAGATAGCTTTGGCAGAAGCATGGCATGCTGGAAAGGCATTTCCATAACCAGAATAGGAATCTGCTCCAGTAAGGACGAAGTGGTGTCCTCTCCACAGAGGACGCGCCCCATGTAGTCAGCCTGCTGTGAGGTCTCTGGCAGTCACACTGGGAAATGGCGCCACACCTGAGGGCCGGTCAGTGTTGGTCTGCTGCTGGCAGATCTGGCACTGAGGAGTAGCTGTAGCAAGGGCAGCCTTGGTGAGTCTCCGACCCTGTTGTCTTCCCCACGTGTCCTGCTCACCAGTTTCCCAGTCTGTTCTTTCCAAGGCCCAGAACACCCACCGATCAGGCTTTAAGCAGGTTTACGCAGGAGGGAACCCCCTATCCTTGTAAAGCTGCGATGTGGGTATTTGGTAGTATGTGTAGTTCAGTTTAAGAGAAAATACGCATTTGCTGGATTTTTAATTGTTTCTCTTTCTTCCTATTTATTTATTTATTTATTTATAGAAAAGCGGCATCCGTGATAGCAAAGTACCCACACAAAATTAAGAGTGGAGCAGAAGCTAAGAAACTGGTAAGTTCAATGAACATGTGTGTAATGAACCCTGTCTTTGGAGGGGGTGGGGAGAGAGAGAGAAACTGGGTCATGCCATATTAGTGTGCATACCTGAAGGTTTGCACAGGGCTGGCCAGATGGCTCGGTAGATAAAGGCTGCCAAGCCTGCTTGCTCCACCTGACGTCAGGCCTTTTCAAAGGAGAGATGACCCTGGCAGTTTGTCCTCCGACTTCCATGTGCGTGCTGTGTCATGTCTGCATGCACTCTCACAAATGAATAAGAGGACCAGTAAACGTGAAACTTCATTAATAAAGTTAGACTAAGACAAGACACTATGTAGTGCCTGTCAAATTATCGATAATACATGTGGACAGAAATGTTTATACTGCTCAAGGAGTATTCATTGGCAGTCTTTCTGAAGGATCACTTAGCAGAATACACACACACACACACACACACACACACACACACACACCATCCCCCACCTTTTTGAGACAAGATCTCATTATGTAGCCTTAGGATGCCTGGAACTCAGAGAGAGCCCCTGCCTCAGCCTCAGCAGGCTAGGATTAAAGGTGGCTCCACGGAATGTGTATCTTTTGACCCAGTGTTTTCACTTCAAAGATTTTGTCCTTAGAAGACCAGTAGAGCCCAAAGTGACAAGGATTCATTAGTGTATAACTTTGGGCAGGTGCATCCCTGAGTACTGGGGAAATGCAGTAAGAAGACGCATGTCTTACATTTGAGAAGAAGACTGTCTAGTATTGCAGCCACGAGCCTCGCATGTCTTACATTTGAGAAGAAGACTGTCTAGTATTGCAGCCACGAGCCTCGTCTAGCCACTGAAGTCTTGCAGTGTGGTTACTGTAGCTGAAGAAGAAGGTCAGAGCTCAGTTGCATTTAAGCCAGGCCTTGCTGGATGTGCCGTCTGGTCATGGCTCTGGGAGGTAGAGCAGCATCAGTACCAGATGAGACCTAGAGGTGCAGATGCCGCCCTTTCTACTCGCCTCTGACGTCGCAAGTCAGGAACTCCAGGGGGAGGCTAGGATTGTGTTTTAATGGTGCAGTTACTTTTAATTTTTTAACTTTTTTATATTTATTTATATATTTGTTGGTTTTTCAAGACAGGGTTTCTCTGTGTAACCCTGGCTGTCCTAGAGCTCTCTCTGTAGACCAGGCTGGCCTCACACACAGAGATCAGTCTACCTAGTGCTGGGATTAAAGTTGTGGACCACCACTGCTCCACACTTTTAATTTTTTTAATTAAAAAGAAATTTTTGTTGCCTGTATACATGTATGTGTGTGTGGTTGTGTGGTTTATGTGCACCATGTGCAGGCAGCAGCCTGTGGAGGCCAGCAGAGCACATCGGATTCCCTGGAACTGAAGTTACACACAATCGCAGGCCACTCTGTAGGAGCTAGGAACTGAGCCTGGTCTTCTGCCAGAGCAGGAAACGGTCTTAACTGTTGAACATCTCGTATACGTACTTTTTCTTAACACACTTAATTTCTCTTACTAATATATTCGGCAGTGTTTCTCATGACTGCATATTAGTTTGTTGTAGGAATTTATTTAACATATCTTACTGGTGAACCTTAAATTAGTTTTCAAATATTGACATAATTATAAAGCTGCCAAGAACTACTCCTGTTCTAAAAGACAGTCTCAGTTAAATAATACAAGCAAATGTCAGAGGGTGTGAATACAGGTGATGTTTGTATTTCATTATCAAGGCCATGAGACATACACATTATCAAGATCAAGTGATCTTGATAATGTGTATGTAACTTTATTTTCACATTTTCCTTTTTTTGTTAGCTAAAAATTGTTTGCGTTTATTTATTTGGGATATGTACGAATATGTACATGCAGTGGTGCCCACGTGAAGGTCAGAGGACAACTTGCAGGAACCAGTTCTCTTCCTTCCACTCTGTGGATTCTGGGGAGTGAACCCAGGGAATGGGGCTTGGCAACAACTGCCCTAACCCACAAAGCCATCTTGACAACCCAGTTTTCTCAGTTTCCCTTAATAAAAGGACGGGGGGGGGGGCATATGCCTCTCCAGAGGCCAGGCAGCCACTTTCCCACTGACCTACATTTCGCCCTAACCCACAGAGCCATCCTGACAACCCAGTTTTCTCAGTTTCCCTTAATAAAAGGAGAGAGAGGGGGGGGGAAGAGAGAGAGAGAGAGAGAGAGAGAGAGAGAGTGTGTGTGTGTGTGTGTGTGTGTGTGTGTTAGTGTTATGCCTAGACAGCCACTTTCCCACTGACCTACATTTCGCCCTAACCCACAGAGCCATCTTGACCACTGACCTACATTTCCAGCCCTCAAAAGTGAATTTTATGCAAATGAGTGATGTAAAGTTACTAGTTTTTCTCTGTCGATCCTTTAAGCATATTGTTCTGGGGCGTTTATTTTGTGGTTCAGTTTTCTGTGCCTTTTGCTTCAAAACTTGCCTAGTAATCACTTGTTGTTTGCTCCGGTTTATCTCTTGGGATTTGGTAAGCATTGTATTTATATGTCTTCTTTATTTTTAATTTTCTGTATAGCCAGGAGTAGGAACAAAAATTGCTGAAAAGATTGATGAGTTTTTAGCAACTGGAAAATTGCGTAAACTGGAAAAGGTAACATTTTAACTTGGTTTCTTGTCCTTCCTTATAGCCTAGAGCAGAGTGGTTGATGTAACTCATTTTAGTGAGACTCAGAAGGAAAAATGATGATTGGACTGTACCGTGTTACTGAGGCGAGGAAGGCCTCCTGGGCAGCATAGGGAGGCTGTGTCACAAGAGAAAAGAGCCTCTTCTCTCTCCCACTTGTGTGTGTGGCTTTAGGACACGGATGGTCTGGGGCAGAGTTCCTCTCAATGGACCATCCACAGTGATTGCAAATTTTGATTAAAAAAAAGTCATTATCATTCATGAGTTTATGTCTGTGTATGAACTCTCCTGAGCATTTTGTATGATTTTTGCTTGTTTTAATGATATCATTTCTGATCTTTTACAAAGAGATCTTTTAAAAGTATTGGAAAATTGAAAACTGAAAGGAGACTGGGTATTAAATGTTGGTACTACAAAAGTAACTATATGAGATGATGCATTTATAAGTAGCTAGATCTTGTTATTCTACAATATATGTATAAAAACAACCCCCAAAATCCCATGTTTTGAATAAATTAGAGATGAGAAGTCTTTAGCTACTCGGAAGTCTTTAGCATACTCACTGACTACTGTACTCTGCAAATGCAAATACTTTTTTGCTTTATTGTTAGCATACTGATGTTTTTCCAGTAAGATAATTTCAGTTCACAAAGCATTCTTAAATGATTATTTGGTTTTTCTTTTTCATAAAGATTCGTCAGGATGATACAAGCTCATCCATCAATTTCCTGACTCGAGTTACTGGCATCGGGTAAGAACTGTTTCCTAGCAGACGCGGCTGTAAGTTGGTCTTCTTTTCATGTCAGCCAAGCTAGAGAGCCTGCTGTTTCCTTTCCGGGCTTGCACTTCTCTCCCTCCCTTGGCCGTTACCCATACAGTGCGTCTTCACAGCTCAGGGGCTGCTGTTACCCATACAGTACGTCTTCACAGCTCAGGGGCTGCAGCTGTGCTCTCAGTCCAGTTGCTGTTGTGTTTCAAAGGCCCTTCCGAGGCACATGTTGGTACCTCCTTCCTGCAACAGCACGAGTCTGCAGACAAGTGCTTTCTTCCTCCTCCAAACTCCTGCGCTTACTGTTAGGTCTGTGTGTACTGCAGACTGTGTGCTGCTCTGAGCGTGCCTAAGTGTTTTCTTTCTGCACCTCGTGAGCTTGAGCACTGGGCACATGAGAGGTTAGAGGTGAGGTGCTAGGTCTGTGGTGCTTTGTTCTCCTTTCCTCTGTACGGGACAGAGCATTCCTGTAGAGGGACAATAATGTCCCATAGAGTGACCTTTAGCAAAGTTTTAAACATAGGAAATTGGAAAGCATAGACGTGTCTTGTCTACGTAGCGTTTCCAGCAGTGCATGTGGCACATAACAGGCCCTCAGTAAACCTCGGTAAATCAATGAGTGTGCCAGCGCCCACATGTCTGTGCATGAGTGTTACGACAACTAGCTGCTTAGTGTCTTTTTATGTTCATGATCGTGGCTGTCCACCATTGGACTGAAGATTCAAAAATTCTTTGGGTAAAATGAACATTAGCAAAGTAACCATGCAGCATCCAGCAATTCTTGTTTAGCTGAATATTAACTCTGTACCTGACAGCAGAAGAGATACCGATTATCACAAAGACTTTGGTTTTCCCCTGCTATTGAGACGGTGTTTTTTACTTGTTGTTGTTGTTGTTATAGGCCATCTGCTGCAAGGAAGTTTGTAGATGAAGGAATTAAAACATTAGAAGGTAAGTATGACATAAGTCACTAAGTCCAAGTTAAAGTCTCCAGGAAGGCCATCTTGGAAATCCTGTTCTCAAATAAATGTAAATAAATGTAAATGCAAATAAAGGTGTTTTCAAAACTATATCATAGAGAGCAGATCTAGAAGAAGATCAACCTTCCTGTCTGAGATATTTTAGGTTGGTGACAAAAAAAAAAAATTAAGACGAGCGGGAAGTTACTTTGTGCTATCTGCTCTAGAGAGTGAGCTCTAGTAGCCTCCTTTGTGTTTTGAGTCAGCGTATGTATCGCAGGCCAGAGAAGCAGAATGAGTAGCAGATAGATGGCAAACGTCATCACCTCGCTCACTCAGAACATCCAGCCCAAATCAAATGCAGAAGCCCCTTAAGATGGCCAGCAGAGTTCCCAGTGGAGAGTCCTGAGTAGACCAGTGTCCCCCCGGTGAGACTGGGTAGAAGAACAAATACAGCCATAAGATACCATCACCAGATTCGGTGCTCACAGTATCCTGCAGAGCGGCCTGGAGGAGGTGGAGCACTCAGCTGGGACTCCTGTGAGCGTTTCCTACACAGATGAGCATCATGGCTGAACTGCCTGCTGGCCCCTCTCCCACTGCAGGCACTTCTGTCATGGCCCTGCCCCCATTCACTGTGTAGCTGATAGTCAGGGCAGTGGTGGGACACTTGGAACTGCCATTTGTCAGAGCTAAGAGGGCCTTGAAGGAGATGCATATACTTGGGTCTGAAACGGGGAGGAGAAGGAGGAGGAGGGAAACAGTCCTGCTTTGAAAGTTAGCTTCTCAAAAAGCTCAAACAGCACATGTCAGACTTCTCAGCTTAAAGGTAATAAAGTAGTGAGCATTTGAAAAGGTTGGGTCTAAATTGCTTGTTTCTTCATGTTTTAGACAGCAACATTTTAGACTAAAAGCTAAATCGTATATGTTGACAGGATGTTTCTGTTAGAGACTTACAAGCTGTTGGAGGAACGTTTGCTTTCAGAAATGGAGGGAAAATTAGAGCCTAAACCAAAAAGTTTTAGTCCATTTCCCTTAACCTAAGCATCCTTTAAATCTCCCCACTTTCCAAGAGTACATGTGGGTTCATTTTCACATGCCGTGGAATGTGTACTATGCCCCACTTAGCATAGGATGAAATATTTGTGGGTTCAGCTACTTTTAACCAGCCCAGACAGGCCAGGTGGACAGGCTTTGGAAACTCATCTAGTTTTGATTGCCACTTCCAAACCCTCTCTGTAGTGGGTTTGCTCAGTCCCTCGGCTTCTGGGCCATGTGGTGTGTATTTCTGACTCACAGAATTTGATGTAATGTCTTAGAGTAGGTAGAGTAATGAGCAGTGGTGGACACGTCAGCATGGCGCCTAGCACTGTGGGGCACTCCTCTTAGTAGCAGTGCTTGTCAGCTAGCCAGAAAATAAGCTACCTGTATCTCAGGAGGACGGGTTATTTTTTTGCCTGTGTCATATACAGTTTCTCCAAGTGAGATGATTGGCCAAAAGGGTCAAGAACTTATGAGTTTGATGAAATTATTCACCTGGTGATGCTAGATTCTCCTTTTCTGGTTTTTATATGTCATAATTCAGATATGTAATATAATGGTGGCTGTATATAATTGTTTCCATTCCATTTTAGGTATATTTGTTAGAATTTTCTCTGGGAGGTAGTATGTGTGCATTTATCAAAAAATGCATATTTTTCTCCATTTCTTCAGAGGGAATTTATGTATCTCTTAATATACTGGTTATTAAACAAATTATATTGTCTTGTTTTTTCTTTAGCAAAAGTTGCTACTGCATTCATGCCTAGGAGGACACATTAATGTTAATTTTTTCCAGAGTAAAAGATGGGGATAATACCCTTTCTCTCCATTAGCATAGTGCCTTCACAAATCCATACTTAATGTACCGGAACAGGCAAGTTTAACACATGTCTAACAAGAATGAGTCTAGACCGAGCATTGTAATGATGTAGGCATAGAAGGCTGATCTCTGAGTTCAAGGCCAGCCAGGACTATGTTGTGACACCCTGTCTCAAAAAAAAAAAAAAAAAAAGTCAGTTACGAAACCTTAAGAAGCTGTGGTTTCTATTACTGCCATAAACAGTATAGTAAGCTACATTAGATATGTTAAGGGTGTTTTTAACTCTAGCCAATAAGATTGCCTGTAATTCCTGGTTTGTTTATATACTTTTTCATGACCCTCTAATTGAAATTTTCATTCATTACATAAAAATGATTCTAAAGTCAGATGTTTGCAATGTTGACTTGAAAATTTGTTACAAGTTCTTAGTCTCTGTGGTTTTTTTTAGTCATTGTATTTTGAAAATCATTTCTATATCTTTTTCTTCAGGGTAGTTCTTGTAGAAAAGATAATTGGTTTTAATATCTTTTTCTAAAATATATTCAATTTAAACACCTCAACTTTATCTCCTATGCAGATCTCAGGAAACATGAAGATAAATTGAACCATCATCAACGAATTGGGCTGAAGTAAGCTAGCCAATTTTGATACTTCAGATGTAAAAGTTTTCAGACATTTGGTGGTTTTTTTACTTTGTGAGATTATAATATAATAATATTACTCCTTCCCCTTTTCGTACCTCCGAATCTTCACATACATTCCTCCTTACTCTCTTTCAAATACATGGCCTCTTTTCATTAGTTTTTACATGTGCATGTGTAGACATTCTTTGATAACCTTGAGACTTAGATAATACAACCATGTTTTTATTCAGAAATGCTGAACTCTGCAGTTTTGTAAACTTTGTGCCTGTGCTCGTGTTTGATTATTGCATTGTAGCTGCATGCTTCTGTTTTCATTTTCTTGGAGAATTCCTTTTATTCTCTTAACTTTTGTAGGAGAACTTCCTTTTAAAATATGGAGAAGTGAGAACTGAGTAGATCACATAGAGTTTAGGTGTGGCTCTTTTGTGGAGTGGCTGTCATTTGAGATATTATTTCACCTTGAATTCCTCATGTAGTCCTGGCTGGTCTCAGACTTATGATTCTCTTGCCTGGCCCCCCATGATCTCAGATTACAGGCTTGAGGTCTAGACCAGCACAAGTAGCTCTTCAGGAACTTACCCATCGTTTGTGAACATGAGGCACATTTAAAGTTTGCATGAATATAAGAAAGAAAGATCTCAAATATGTAAATGAAAGATAGTATACTAGCATCAACAATGATTTTGTATGGCACATGTTATAGTGTTAGTGAACTAGCACCCTGTGTCTTTGGAGTTATATAATCTTGGTGATTTGATCCAAATTACATTTTTTTTTCCTATTGGTGCTTTATGATTTCTTTCATTTTTGTAGTCCTTGGAGAACCTGAGTGTTAGGGGAATTTATAAAGTCTTCTAAAGAGCCTGTACACTCAGAACTGTTCTGCATACATACACTTATCATTCTTAGGCATATGTGTAGACATTATTTCATCCTGCAATAATATCCTATTGGGCTTCCTGAGATATAGTTTATACATTATGCAGTTAACCTGTGTAAAATATAGACTTGAACAACCTTTAATGTGTTTACAAGGGTGCAGCCATGATTACAGTGAGTCTTAGGACACTTTCCCTGCCCTCAGGGAGCCTGATATTCCCTTCTCATTTAACCCCCATACACTTCTTCCCAAGCTTAGGAACCAGGAACCTTTCTACCGCTGCAACTCTTCCTGTTCTGGGTGTTTCCTACATCTTTCATGATTGGCTTATTCACTCAGTGTCTTGTTATTCTTAGGTTCATCCATATTGTAGGATAATATTTTAAATACAAAACTTTTAAAAACTTTTGGTATCATTTTCAACATGTATACATCATATAACATTTTGTTACATGTATACATTATATAAGGTATTATACATGTATACATTGTATCATGTTTTAAATCAGGGTGAATATATCCATATCCTCAGCAGTTATCATTGTCATGTTCTAAACATTTAAAATTCCTTCTAGCTTTTTGATGTTGTATGTTATTTAGAAAGGAAATAAAATAAAGCCATGTACTGGTTCATTTGCATCTAGCTCCCCTCAAGGCAGTAGCACATTGGAGCTGTCTTCCTCTTTTTGCTGGTTTTTAGGTGGTTTGACCTATAGACGTTAACTTTATCAGTAGAAGGCAGTCTCCTTTAAAAACATGCAGCAATAACGCCTACTTTCCTGTAGCCTGGGCTGTTGATTGTCTGTTTATGTAGACCAGGTCTCATGGATAATGCCTACTTTCCTGTAGCCTGGGCTGTTGATTGTCTGTTTATTTAGACCGGGTCTCATGTATAGTGCCTATTTTCCTGTAGCCTGGGCTGTTGATTGTCTGTTTATGTAGACCAGGTCTCATGTATAGTGCCTATTTTCCTGTAGCCTGGGCTGTTGATTGTCTGTTTATGTAGACCAGCTCTCATGGATAATGCCTTTTTTTCCTGTAGCCTGGGCTGTTGATTGTCTGTTTATGTAGACCAGGTCTCATGGATAATGCCTATTTTTCCTGTAGCCTGGGCTGTTGATTGTCTGTTTATTTAGACTAGGTCTCATGTATGCAGGACTGACCTTGCACTTGCTATGTAGCCGGAGAAGGACTAGCCCCTCCTAAGTGCTGTGATTACAGGCCTATGCCACCAGGCCTGGTTTATCCAGGGCTTTGTGCTTGCTAGGCAAAGATCTCCCAAGTAAGGTGCATTCTGATCCCCATTTCTTTATTTTTATGTGAATAGAAAGTTTATGTGGAAATGAATGTAAAGTCTGAAATTTTACAAAGGATGCAGTTTGGATCAATTAAACAATGGGTGCCTTCACCACCACCTGCCCTGGCTTTCTTGTTGTCTTCTAACTGAATTCGAGTCTTGTTTTTTGACAAATGATTCCCTTCTATGCTTGATATGGTAGACAGGGTTTTTTTGTTGTTGTTTTTGTTGTTGTTGTTTTTGATTTTTGGTTTTTGTTTTTTTGAGACAGGGTTTCTCTGTATAGCCCTGGCTGTCCTGGAACTCACTCTGTAGACCAGGCTGGCCTCGAACTCAGAAATCCGCCTGCCTGTGCCTCCCAGAGTGCTGGGATTACAGGCGTGCGCCACCACCGCCCAGCTTTGGTAGACAGTTTTTAGATATTAAAATTGAACAGAAATATCTTTCCTCTCGTTCTGTCTGTTTAGATACTTCGAGGACTTTGAAAAGAGGATTCCTCGAGAGGAGATGCTGCAGATGCAGGTACGAGCGCGCGTGCGTGGTGCTCTCTGTGGCATGGGGGCCAGCTGTTGTGAGAAGACTGACTCCAGGTTTCTTTCTATTAGGATATTGTACTTAATGAAGTTAAAAAAGTGGATTCTGAGTACATTGCTACAGTCTGTGGCAGTTTCAGAAGAGGTAACATGCTTCATACTCTCGAGTTATTCATGGCTTGATGTTAACATTACCTAGTGTGTGTGACAGACCTGGATTAAAAAGATGTGATTGAGCCGGGCGTGGTGGTGCACGCCTGTAATCCCAGCACTTGGGAGGCAGAGGCAGGCGGATTTCTGAGTTCGAGGCCAGCCTGGTCTACAGAGTGAGTTCCAGGACAGCCAGGACTACACGGAGAAACCCTGTCTCAAAAAAACCAAAAAACAAAAAACAAAAAACAAAAAACAAAAAAAAAAACAAAAAACAAAACAAAAAAAAGATGTGATTAGCGTCACCTCATAGACTTCCTACAACCCACAGTATTAGTTCAGTCTCCTTGTTCATGTTTACCCCATTACTCTTCTTCATCCCGTATTCTGTTGTCTCTGTCATTGGACCTGAGTATTTGGGCAGAAAGTGGAAGTCTTTTAACCCACTTTAGATACGAGTTATAGTGTAGTAGAAAATTACCCTGTTGGAAGTAGGGCCCTTATACGTGTGTCTTTGATTTCATTCTAGGTTGGCCTAATTAGTAGGTTTACATAGAGAATTCTTTTTTATGTTCTTTCTGATCATAGGCGCAGAGTCCAGTGGAGACATGGACGTTCTGCTGACCCACCCAAACTTCACGTCAGAATCAAGCAAGCAGGTACCTCAGAATGTATAACCAAACATGATCAGTCTTACTCAGGAGTCTCGTTTTCTAGTTGATAGTTGGATATTTTCACCATGGGGATTTTGTTTGTTTATGGTGCTGGGGACTGAACTTGGGGCCTCATGCAGGGACTCTACCACCAAGCTATAACCCTGACCTGAAATTTAATTTTTATATATATAGAGAGACATACACAGGCACACAGAGTATTATTGCAAATTGAACATAAGGAAGGAATAAATGAGGGAATGGATCTCTGGGAGGGGGGTCTGCTGTTGCTCCTCACCATGTACAGTGAGAAAGGACAAAGAGCTAATGCGAAAGAGACCTCAGTGACAGGAAGGCACGGGGCCAGGAGCCCACTCCTGAGACGTGACGTCCGTGAATTCTCTAATTGTTGTCCGTGATAAACCAGCATCTATAGATGAAAACATGCCACAGATGGTACCACATTTCTTTTACAGATACCTGTCTGTGATAAAACCACATATGTCTTGCAAATAAAAACTCATAATTTGTAGCGTGAGTGCCCACAGGAAGGGAGAGTGGTGGGAGCTCTGGAGACGCACTGACTGACAGAGTGCGTACGGCGTCCGCACTGCACGCCTCACATCAGGGCCGGGGCTGTTACAGTTCTCATATGTGCAGATACGTCACAGTGACTCCTTTCCAGCAGCTTTAGTTTTTTTTCTTAAGGAATCCATACTAATTCAGTTTCTATCTTAAACATAGCCAAAGACTGTAGTTAGAGAGGGGTCTCTGCCTTCACTCCATGGTCTTGTCCAGTAGAAGATCAGGAAACCCATAGTGTTTTTCATATCTCTCCCCTGTCCCTGGGGTCTACTGTACTTGGTTCCTGACTGTGGCTGCCTGGTCTTGAAGCTTCTGCGTCTGTCTCTGACGTCACACGAGCCAGGACATAGCCACCTGGCAGAAGCTTCCCCCAGCAGTGGATACACGGGTGTGCACTGCCTGTCGTCCTGCTGGTCCCCTGGACTGTGTCCTGCGAGAGGCGACGTGAGATACAGAGAAGGATTCAGTTTTTTGAGCATCTCATAACATCTGAAGGGATGAAATTAGAGAAGATATTTACAGGATTATTTACTGTCAATTTCAGAAACACTTAGCATAAAATATATATTCTCGTTAAGAGAATTTTTATCTGTTCCTGTAAGGCCGGAGATCTGGCTCACCAAGAAAAGCAGCTTGCCGCCACGATGAGCGGGGTCCGTCCCCGAGCCACAGGGGGAGCTCTGCCTCCGCCTGTGCGCGTGTGTGTACACTTACACACCGAAGGAGTAAATGCCAGTAACTACTGTACAACTTGTTCAAAACATACAAAGGCAGATATTTAAGTTTTAGAATATTTTTGCCTTTTAAAAAGAGCTAATTTTTTGCTTTGATGAAGCCAAATGAAGTTTATTATCACACAAAGCATAAGTAGGTTTTTAAAAAGACTTATTTATTCATTATGTATACATCGTTCTGCCTACATGTATGTTTGCAGCCAGAAGAGGGCACAGGTCTCATTGCAGATGCTTGTGAGCCACCTGTGGGTGCTGGGAGGGGAACTCAGGACCTCTGGGAGAGCAGCCATCTCTCCAGCCCCGCATAAGTAGTTTCTAAGAAAAAGAAATCATTTCATTTGATGGTCAGACATGGCAGTGTGTACTTGTAATCTCTTCCCTTGGGAGGCAGGAGGCTTAGCAGAGTTCAGTGTTAGCCCACTCTACAGAGTGAATCCCAGGCCTGACGGGGCTCTGAAAGGGGGTGGGGGGGTGGGGAGCAGTTCAAGTTCATGCATTTTCTGCTAGAGGGGAAATCTACTCAACACATGAAAGAGGAAGCCTGGGAAGATGGCTTAAGCCTGGCAGCCTGAGTTGAATGCCTGAAACCCACTCTAAAAGTCAGATGTGGGCTGGCGTGCATCTGTAATCCCAGCATTGCTATGGGAAGATGGGAAGCAAAGACAGGACGATCAGTGGAAGAGCGCAGGCCAGGTTTCCTGGAGCATGCCGAGTAGAGCTGCGACCAACATGAGAGACAGCCAGCTCTGAAGCCCTGTTCCCTGATTATACACCACAGCACGCACAGCTAGGTATACACACACATACATTAGATGAATAAGTAAGTTTGGAGATTTATGTCTTTAATGATGTGCATGTGTCTGTGTAGGAGTATGTATGTGAGCACAGGCGCCCTCAGAGACCAGAGGTGTGGGAGCCCCTGAAATGCAGTTACAGGTAGTTGTGAGCCACCCAATGTGAATGCCTGAAATTGAACTGGGGTTGTCTGGAAGAACAGTAAGTGTTCTTAACCACTGAGCCATCTTTCCGATCCCAAGTAACTTTGTTTTTTAAAGGAAACAGCATAGGACGGGGGACATTACTCAGGTAGGATGTTTGAATGTGTAGCATTCACAAGGCTCTGGGTTGGGTCCCTAGCACTGCATAAAACAGGGCATGCTGCTGCAGCCGTGGGTTATCCTGGTCTACATAGTCCTAACAGCCTGGATAGACCTTCTCAAAGGATGGAAGGAAAAAAAGAAACGGGTTTAGGGGACATAGCTTGGTGGTAGAGACTCGGGTCCTGGGTTCACTTTCCAACACCAAAAAAACATGGTTTCTTGTTGTAACGGTATTCTTTTTCTATTTCCTAATCATGATTATACAGCCAAAGTTGTTACATCGTGTTGTGGAACAGTTACAAAAAGTCCATTTCATTACAGATACTCTGTCAAAGGGTGAAACAAAGTTCATGGTAAGTGGTCATTTGTGTTAACCCCTCCATGACTGTAGCTTTCTGTCACCATCAACAAATAACTGCAGGGCAGAGCATGGTGGCACAGCCGGAGCTCCGAGAGCCTAGGAAAGTGATTATCACACTGTCTTCACTCTCAGAGCCTCTCCCAGAATCGTTTACTAAAGGATTTTCCTGTAAACAGTTTATAATTTGAATTATTATCACCAAAATAATTAGGCAGAATTCGCTCTTTAAAACTATTCATAATAATAGGCATGAAGTAAATTCTTTCCTAAAATAGCAAATGATTTCATATTCTCCAAAGATTTTTATTGAGTGAGGTTAGACATGCCTGATTGGTTCCAGGTGGGAAAAACCCATTTCAAAAAAAAAAAAAAAAAAAGAAAAGAAAGGAAGAAGAAGAAGAAGGAAGAGGAGCTTCGCCAAGGCTGATTAGTGATCTGTTAGAGCGGCGAAGAGAGAAAGGGGACTTGGGTTCCCAGCAGGATGCGCTGGGGTGCTGGGGCGCTGGGGTAGGCCTTAGGCAGGGATCCTGCCACAGGGCACACTGCTGGACTGTCCGAGGTCTGTGGCCTTTGCACTGAGATGTTAACCCAGCACGAAGGGTGAAGCAGGAGGGTTGCCATGAGTTCAAGCCCTTCCTAGGCTACAGAGTGAATTCCAGGTCACACCAGGCCACAGAGTCAGACTGTATCTCAAAAAAAAAAAAAAGAAAGAAAGAAAGAAAGAAAAAGAAAGCGGCAAATACATTAAAAACAGATAAGTAAATCTCTCTGCGTAGGAAAGCAGGAAAGCTGTGACAGTCAGTCCTCACGCTTTTCCTTGGCTTGCCTTTGTTCTGCTTACTTCATCTGGGTTTGTTTTTCTCCTGCTGTACTCTCCCGTGTCACGTGACAGAAAGGACTGCCTGTTAGCGAGGTGCACGGCAGTGGTTGAGAAAGACCAAGAGCATCCTTGTGAAGTAGAACAGCAGTGGTCGCCAGAAGTGTAGGTGGGATGAATTAGCACATGGGTGCCGGGATCAAACCAAGGCTTGTGTGGCCGCCATTTTACCTACTGACTGTCTCTCCAGATCCTTTAGCCTTTTTTAAAAGCATATATTAACTACAATAATGAGTTCCGTTATAACATTTGTATGCATGTGTATAAGATGTTATGACATTTCTGTATATAATATATATTTATATATAAATATACATATGTATGTATATTTATGCTATGTATATGTATTTGCTAATATATATATATATTATTAGCCTGGGTTGTCCCCTTTCCACTTGTGATCTCCTTCCTCTTCCCAATGAGTCTCTCCTCTATGTACATATCTTCCTGTACTACTGTTTGGTGGCCCAGTACGTTAGAGTTGTCTGCATGAGTGGGGGTCATTTATGTGCACATGGGCCACTTAGCGGGGTCTAAACCACTAAAGAAAAGAGAATCCCCTTTCACATCATTAACGTCAGGTAGATCCTAAGGAGGGACTGGGCCTCCTCAGCTTCTCTTCTCAAACAACCGGTAAGTCCTCAGGGAGAGGTGGGCCTTGTAAGCCCATCCTCCCTTCAGGACAGAATAGTGATGGCCCGCTCTGCTCTCGTACCCAGGTACTCAGCTGCTGAGAGCTGAAGAGCGCAGTAGCCATGTCCTGCCTGAAAAACAGCATTCCACAGTGTCCCACCCCTTCCTCTGCTGCTTTCTGCCTCCTTTCTCTGTTAAAGGCTGTGAAGCAGGTGCCCCACGTAGGGCTAATCCCAGTCCTTCTCATCTCGAAGGGAGCCCTGCAGTAACTGACACCCTCCAGCTGAGACATACATACTTACACAGTTCAAGAGACACATCGGGTTCATGTAGAGTACCATGCTAACCCAGCAGGCACGTGTCCCACCGTATCTCAGGTCAGTAGTATACAGTGACAGTTGCTTAGAGAGGGACCACAGACTCCGTTATGCTGCTTTGTCCTGGGCCATCTTACAGTCTAGATCGCACTGAGTTGACTGTTGGGATTATCGCTACAGTGGCTCATGCCTGTAATCCCAGCAGTAGAGAAACGGAAGCAGGAGAATTGCCAGTTTGGGGCCATCCTAGGCTACATATTAAGTAAGTGTTTCAGGCCAGCCTGTGCTGGTTGGTTTTTGTTTATGTGACATTAGCCTAGACATATCTAAGAAGAGAGGTTTTAGGGGGGAGGTTGTTTGTTTGTTTGTTTGTTTGTTTGTTTGTTTTTAAGACAGTCTCTCTAGTCCTGGCTGTTCTGGAGCTTGCTATGTAGACCAGGCTACTCTGGAACTCTCTAAGAAGAGGGAATCTTTACTGAGAAAATGCTTTCCTAGGACTGGTCCATAGGCAAGGTGGGTGTTCCTCGAAGACTGACGTGGAGGCCAGTTCACTGTGGGCGGTGCCTCCCCGGGCTGGTTGGCTTGAGTTTTAGAAGAAAGCAAGGTGAGCGCACCACAAGAGCAAGGCAGTGGGCACTGGCGCCTGCCGGCTCTGCTTCCCGCGCCTTGCCTTCCTCCAGTCGGGGCGATGCTCTGGGAGCCCTAGGGTGAGAGAGCCTTTGCTTCCTTGGTTGCTTTTGGTTTTGTGTTTCATGACAGCAGTCGAAATCCTAACACCCCAGTCTGGGCCAAAACCAACCTTGTCTTAAGATAGTAGTAATCAAATCCAATGCGAGCTAGCATGAGTCTAGGTTATTCTTTTATTCTTTTGTGTGTGTTTTGCCTGCATGTATGCATGTGTTCCGTGTGCATACCTGGTGCTTATAGAGGTCAGAAGAGGGTGTCCGATCCCCCGGAACTGGCGCTGCAGATGGTTGTAAAGGTCATGTGGTGCTGATGACAGAAGCTGGGTTCTCCAGGAGAGCAGCAAGTGCTGACAGCCGCCACGCCCTCTCTCCACGGCCCTTAGGTTGTTCAGCTGTTCTTTAAGTAAAAGTAATACTTAAAAAAAAAAAAAAAAAACAACCTTTTCCTCTGCATCTCTTGGTGTCTGTTAGCTTTATAAATACCATTGGGCCAGGCGGTGGTGGCGCACGCCTGTAATCCCAGCACTTGGGAGGCAGAGGCAGGCGGATTTCTGAGTTCGAGGCCAGCCTGGTCTACAGAGTGAGTTCCAGGACAGCCAGGACTACACAGAGAAACCCTGTCTCGAAAAACCAAAAAAAAAAAAAAAAAAAAAAAAAAAAAAAAAAAAATACCATTGGTTCCATTTAAGTGGATAGATCTTGACTGTTTTGAGGAAATGAAAGGTTTACTTTAGAAATTCAACATGAAACAAAAATCCATTGTCGTAAGAATTCTACAGGAACACAGATGGATTCTTTAACATTAGCACATCAGAAAGTAAAATTAGCCTGAGTGACAGAACAGAGTAGTTCAAACCCAGTGTCTGATGACAAGTAGCTGGCTGGCCTGTGAGTCCAGGCATCAGGGCTGCAGCTGAGCGCCTCCTAGTACTGCCAGCTGGGAACCTCCAGGACTGGACCACCTGAGGGTAAAATGAGGCAGAACTTGTGGATGCCCGGAAGATGCCTTTCATGTCGTGAACACAAGTCTGTTTCATGAAGCTGGAGGAACAGCTAAAGAAAATGCCCAGTTTAAAGCCGGGCGTGGTGGCGCACGCCTTTAATCCCAGCACTTGGGAGGCAGAGGCAGGCGGATTTCTGAGTTCAAGGCCAGCCTGGTCTACAGAGTGAGTTCCAGGACAGCCAGGGCTACACAGAGAAACCCTGTCTCGAAAAAAAAAAAAAGAAAGAAAGAAAAAAAAAAACAAAGAAAATGCCCAGTTTAGATCAGACTTTTCTGTTTCGCCGTGTGAGACTGAGTGGCTTTTAGTGACACATTAGCTTAGAATATGACAGAGGCACTTACAATTGGAAACACTGTGAGATTTGAGACGGGAGAGATGTCTTAGCACTTAAGAGTGTGCACTGCTCGTCCAGAAGACCTGAGCTCAATCCCAACCACCTACAGAGGCAGCTTATAGCTTCCCTGTGCCTCCAGCTTCAGGGGCCCAGCACCCTGGCCTCTGTGGGTATCTCCTCTTGTGCACATGTATACATACACACACATACACATACACACATACACACCCAAGATTTAAAAAATTTTAAAGTAATAAGGTAAATTTTGTAGCTTTTTACATGTGTAGGATGAATAATCGTCCAGTTCAGAAATGTTGTCTATTTTTGGAAAGGGAAAAGCTGATAAAACTTAACTCACCAAACTGCAGAAGCAATGGCTGGAGAGACAGGTCGGAGGCTAAGAGTGTGGAGGGTAGCTGCAGCTGCCTGTCATACCAAGGGTGGATTGTCTCAGGCCTCGCCTCTGTGGGCGCCTAAACTCAATGTGTACGCCCACCCACACAGTACAGAGATGGTAAGAAAGCAGAACTACTTCACATTTTATTTGATATAATAGGGTTTTTTATTTTATTTTATTTATTTATTTATTTATTTATTTATTTATTTATTGGATTTGTTTTTTTCAAGACAGGGTCTCTCTGTGTAGCCCTGGCTGTCCTGGAACTCACTCTGTAGACCAGGCTGGCCTTGAACTCAGAAATCCTCCTGCCTCTGCCTCCCAGAGTGCTGGGATCACAGGCGTGCGCCACCACTGCCTGGCTAATAGGGTTTTTAACAATCAAATAAATCCCCATTTTCCTGGGTTCTGTTCTGTTCCGCTGCCTCTGCATTACCTATGTTAAGTCACTAGCCCTAAATCATCACCTATAAATAATCCCCAGGCCTGAGGCCTTTCTCTCTCTCTCTCTCTCTCTCTCTCTCTCTCTCTCTCACACACACACACACACACACACACACACACACACACACTTAAAATAAAGTAAATCTTAATAAACACTAGAACCGTGGTGAAGACTCAGGCACATAGAAGACAACCCAATAATCTCTTTTAGTTTTCTCTTTTGCTTTGTTTTCTCTCCTAAGCTTTCTTCAGACTCTCCTACTTTTATATCATACTAAGCCTTTCTTGAATATTCCTCATCTGTAATATTTTGCCTGCGTGATGAGTCAGATTTGCTCATCACGCAGTCTGTTTGCTCTGTGCATACTCATGATTGTGTTCAGGTCGTTTCTTCCTGTTTGCTCTGCTCTGTCTCTCACGCGTGGCACTTTCCTTGACTAGTCTACTGTAGAGCCTGCAGAGGCCGGGTCCTGCCGCGTGGTCCTGGCTTGCCCTCCGTTGGCCCTCTAGTTATCGGGAACACACTGGGCAGGTGGAGGCAGTGCATCCTGACACGGACACACTGTGTCGGAAGCATGTCTCTCCGCAGCGTCCGAATTCACCGAATGATAATAAGTTCGCAGACTGCGCAGACAGTCTCAGCTCCGAGGCTGGTTAGATAGAATGCTAACATATCAGGTGGAGAGTTGCTGGAAGCATTCAGGACTGAGTAGGCGTGGGGCCAGCCTGAGCTGCAGAAGCACCAGGACCCTCAAGGTCAGGACCAGGGCTGGAGGGCTGGGCAGGTGAGCATGAATGGGACCCGAGTGTGTCATAGATACAGTGACAGCGTCGGGAGTGCCCTGGCTGCGCATCCTTTGACACGGCCAGTGGAGATACCAAGCGTCAGTGGTCTGGACTCACAATGCTGGGTGACCTTTTATAAGTGGAGGGTTCAGGTTGAAGATACTGATTTGTCTCGGGCCTAGTTTTCCTGGCACAGTTTTAATAATCCATGTATCCTCGTGTTCCCAATCTTCTTTGACAGGTTTATAGGTGACACTTTTTCATGTATAAGAATAAGTTATCCCAGCACTTGGGAGGCAGAGGCAGGCTGATTTCTGAGTTCGAGGCCAGCCTGGTCTACAGAGTGAGTTCCAGGACAGCCAGGACTACACAGAGAAACCCTGTCTCGAAAAACCATTAAAAAAAAAAAAAAAAAAAAAAAAAGAATAAGTTATTAGTCTCCCCCTCCTGGCTGCTGCCGGACGGTGGGTGGTCTCTCTGAGCACAGCGGAGTACAGTTAAACTGCCTCTGCATTTACACTCAGAGTGGTCTCATCCAGGGCAAGGTGATTGGTCTGAAAGCCACAGCTTCACACAGCTTGGAGCAGTGCAGGGGCCGCCCGGGAGGCAGCCTCATCTTCACACAGAGCTTAGAGACGGTTCTATGCTAACAGTACACAGAACTGTAGGACTGCCGGAGTGAGCTCATAGTGCCTCCACTGGACCATCTGATGAAAAGTATGCCTTGAGTGAGGCTGTCTGACGTTCTTTAAATATCCACGCAGGGTGTTTGCCAGCTTCCCAGTGAGAGTGATGAAAAGGAGTATCCACACAGGAGAATCGACATCAGGTATGATTCAGATGTGAGTCCTGTTTGCTCCTCTGCTTAAGGTTACATATGCAGAGCTACCTTTGAAGGGATGACGAATTCCTGTGAAATACGTTAGGCTGAACTTGCTGTCTACAGACAACAGTTTTCAAGATTTGCTCCTCACCAGAACTCAGCCATAACCCGAGTGCTTTCCTGGGTTGTAATAAGTAGATGCGCACTTCTAGCACAGCCAAGCTTCCTGGGTGGGGCTGGAACATGGGGTTACACGCCCAGGTTCTGGGAACACGCCCAGGTTCTGGGAACACACCCAGGTTCTGGGAGCCCCGTCAGCCTAGACTCAGCTGTCTGTCCCGATCTGTCAAAGACAATGGCACGAAGCTCAGACGTGGGTGCCGTGTGTCCGAGTTGGGAAGAACAGACACAAGCTTCTGACACCTGGGCCCATTTTCTGGGCTCTGGTTTGAGCTTTAAGTCTAAATAGAGGAAGAATTAGAGCAGGACCAAGGGAGGTGAGGCGTGCGCAGCTACACCGTGTCTGGGCTCTCACCCTGCACACTGACCCAGGAGTTCCTGAGAGATGGTTATCCCTGCTCCAGTGTGCGACCTCAGCCTCAGCAAAAACTGCCCTTGTCAGAGGGATGGCCCTGCTGTTTGAGGTCCCCCATTCTGGACCCCAAGTGACTCGAGGTGAGGGAGAGGTTCGGGACGATGGTGGAAGTAAAGCAGAAGCTCAGACAGGGCTGTCCTGCCTCACTGAACTTGGGGTCCGCATTAGTAGGCAGTGTGATGGAGACAGCTGCCAGCAGCTGGAGCCCCAGGTGCAGGCCGAGGGGACCTGGGGCCATTGGCCAGGCAGCCCAGCACCGGCTTCTTGTGGACTTACCTCAGGTGTTTGGTCTTTACTGATTTTAGAAAACCTTCATTTGACAGACTTGAAATATGTGATAAGACAATATTTTTCCCTAAGGTTGATCCCCAAAGACCAGTACTACTGCGGTGTTCTCTACTTCACTGGGAGTGACATCTTCAATAAGAACATGAGAGCGCATGCTCTGGAAAAGGGCTTCACAATCAACGAGTACACCATCCGCCCCCTGGGGGTCACCGGTGAGTGTCTGACTGCCTTACCCCACCCATCCTCTGGGGGTCACCGGTGAGTGTCTGGGACTGCCTGAGCAGACTCCTTTCATCTGAAAAGAAGACTTCTAGTAATCCTGCTGTGATGGTTTGAGAACGGGGTGGGCTCTGCCGGATTTCTCCAGTTTGCCTTTAGAACAAGCTGTAGAACTCTCAGCTCCTCCAGCACCATGCCTGCCAGGACAGGGCCGTGTTCCCACCATGGTGATAAAGGATTGAACCTCTGAACCTCTAAGCCAGCCCAATTAAATGTTGTCCTCATAAGAGCTGCCTTGCAGGGCAGTGGTGGCGCATGCCTTTAATCCCAGCACTTGGGAAGCAGAGGCAGGCAGATTTCTGAGTTTGAGGCCAGCCTGGTCTACAGAGTGAGTTCCAGGACAGCCAGGCCTACACAGAGAAACCCTTTCTCGAAACCCACCCCCCTACCCCTGAAAAAAGAGTTGCCTTGGTCATGGTGTCTGTTCACAGTAATGGAACCCTGACAAAGACACCTGCCGTTTAATTGTAACTTCTTTGTTTTTAAATACCAGGAACAAGATCCTTTTAAGGCCTCAGTTGATGGCCAGTAAGGCAGAAGTTATTTCTAGCTCTGTTAGAACTGGTTACGTTGCTGGAGTTGGACTTAGTTACTACAGGGCTTGTCTTGCGGACGTGAGGCCCTGGCTTTGATCCTCAGCAAAGTGTGTCAGGAGAGGGGCTTAAGTCCTTCCAACCCACTTACGACACTCATTAAAGAGTCTTACTGATCTGAAGGGTTTTGTTTTGATGTGCCCCTGATACGAATGAAGCACTTGGGTATCGTTTCTTTTAGTGTCCCTCAGAACTGGTGCCTGGGACTGCGGGTTAGTGAGAAAGCATGTGCTCAGGATGCAGTCAGCCTAGGCGCTGTCACCACCACCCGCACTCAGGAGAAAAGACAGCAGGAGTTACAGAATTCCAGAGTAAGCCCTGGGTAATCGTTTTCATGTCACGCTGTAAGATTTAAAGAAGAGATGAGGCAGCTCAGTGGGTTAGGGCTTCCTGAGAGCTCGGCCCTGGTTAGGACTTCCGGAGAGCTCTGCCCTGGTTAGGACTTCCAGAGAGCTCAGCCCTGGCACTCACAGTGGAAGGAGAGCGGGCTCCCCCAATCCTGTCTTCCACATGCCTCTGTGCCCTCTGACAGACACACGCATGCTGATTGTATACATGCATGTTCACACCCACATGCAAAGCTAGTGAATGAATATAATAAATGTTTTTAAACTCAGAATTTAAAAATCTCCTTTAACATTTCACAATCTACTGTGTAGTTTAATAATAGTATCCACAGCCGGGCGTTGGTGGTGCACGCCTTTAATCCCAGCACTTGGGAGGCAGAGGCAGGCGGATTTCTGAGTTCGAGGCCAGCCTGGTCTACAGAGTGAGTTCCAGGACAGCCGGAACTATACAGAGAAACCCTGTCTCGAAAAACCTAAATAAATAAATAAATAAATAAATAAATAAATAAAAGTATCTACTGGAAGAATAAAGTTTTATAATTTTATCTTAAAAGTTATATAGATGGAACTTATATCTCATGTAGATTGGAGCATTGCTTTTCGAATTTCAACATTCAGACAGTTTCTGGGGTCCGTATTAACCATGTGGGTTCTAAGTTCACAGGTACTCAAGCTCCTGTATTTCATTTCATTGATTTAATTTTGATTTTAATAATATCGATTGCTCTGTAGCCCAGGCTTGCTTAGCTGTGCACACACCTGACGCAAGAGTCCTTAATTGTGGTTAAACTCCTAAGTCACGCCATTACTGCCAGCTTAAGGACAGCCACGGTCTGGGTTGCAAAAACACTATGAGATTCGTCAGAAAGGGCCATGAACTAGGGCGACTCTCCAGGCCACGGTTGGGACACCCAGGCTGTGTCTGTAACACAGGTAACAAGACAAAAGGTTCATACAGACGGTGGGTGTCGGCAGGTGGAGGGGCAGGAGAGCGCGTCCTCCAGCGGCTGCCTCACTTCCCCTGAGCTGGAAATGGCCCTGGGCCTTGCGGTCCACTCAGAGTCAGCCTGCACTTCTGATGGAGTCCCCAGGCCAGGCTAGCTCTCGGTCTGCCATACTAAGTCCCCAGGCTAGGTCTAGAAAGGCTTTTGTTTTCTCTCCTGCAGGAGTTGCCGGGGAACCGCTTCCTGTGGACAGCGAGCAGGACATTTTTGATTATATCCAGTGGCGCTACCGGGAGCCCAAGGATAGAAGTGAATAATGATGCCCCCCGCCCCCCCGCACCCCAGGCTATCCCACTAGGAGTCCTAATTTATTTCTAACCTTTGCTATGTAAGGGTTTTTGGTGTTTTTAAGTGATTGCTTCTTCTCTGTGCTTACCATGTGCTATAGTCAATAAACTTCTTGAGCTATTATTGAATAGTTTCTTAGCAAATGTGTTTAAATTTAGTTATGTTTGTGATCACAGGACCATGGGTTTGCTAGAGAAACCTGAGAGCTGATGTGGGAGACAGTGTGTATGAATTCTCACTCCCACCTCACCGTGCAGCAGTCTCCCCACTTGTCCCCTGTACCCTCTACAGGTCAGCAGCTCTCCCAGAGCTACCTCCGGAAGTCGGCTCAGTTTCTTTAGAAACCTGGGGCTGCCAGGCGGTGGTGTGCACGTCCTTAATCCCGGCACTTGGGAGGCAGAGGCAGGCAGCTCTCTGTGGTTCAAGGCCAGCCTGGTCTACATACTGAATTCCAGGCCAGAGCTACATAGTGAGACCCTGTCCAAAATGGTGGGGAGGGATGAGAAAAAGAAACAAAGGGGCCTCATAACCGTAATGACTCTCTTTGACCATTTCCCATGTGCAGATACACTGATAACGAGAGGAGGATGTGTGTGCTTTATCTCAGGTGCAGCCCTCTCCTGACAGGACTCACAGGTCAGTGGCGCCTGGCTAGCATTCATTCATTTGTCTGCTAGGCAGTTCACTGTGGATCAAAGATCATGATGGACACAAACATACAATTTCATTTTTTAAAAAAGATTTATTTGAGCACATTGAGTCACTGAGCTGGAGGCCACCTGGGCTGTATAACTTACTTTGAGACCCTGTCTCAGAACCCTTCCCCTTCCCCAAAAAAAGCATCCAGGAGGTAGAGACAGGCGGGTCTCTATGAGTGCAAGGCCAGCCAGGGCTACACAGCGAGACCCCTGACTCAGAAAATAAAATAAAAAATATAATAAAATTAGTGCCAGGGATCCTGTGTGAGCACGGCGGCGAGTCCCGTGTTCTTACAGCCTAGAGTCTTTGGCAGACTCTTAGCCTCGAATGTTGTCGGTTACCGGTCACCTGACTCCGGCACGACAGTCCAGGCCCACAGTCGCAGCGCTGGAAGATTTCTGGGGCTTGGGCAGTGTCTTTGTGCCCCCTCCTGGAGCAGACTTGTCCCTCTCGTAGAACTGGCTTGCAAATTTTCGTCCAAAAATGGCGAGCACAGCAAAGTCCAGGGCCACAGTCGGAGGTTCTAAGACAGCTTTCTCCCTCCTGTCCTGTAACAGATTAGGCGCAGGCTCTAGAGGCGGCAGATGGGCTAAGGGTGTGTGTGTGTGTGTGTGTGTGTGTGTGTGTGTGTGTGTGTGTGTTATACTAATGACGAGATTGGGGATCTAGGGATAAAGGCTACTACCTATAGAGCCTGTATATAAGATAGCAAAGCCAATAGGACACATAGGTCTCACATCATAAGGGACATTACAGCCCTACCTAACAAGGACACCAAGAAAAGAAATTATTTCCTGTCCTGAGAAATAAGTAGCCCTCTGCGAAGTTTGCTAATTTTTAGTGAACATCGAATCTTTTGCTTCTAAAGGGACCAGTGACATGAACTAGGGGCCAGCTTCTGAAGGGGCCAGCTAGCCCAATGGCGTGAGCAAGAATGGCCGTTGTACCTCTTCTCTTTCAAATATTCTGTCGGTGGAAGACTTTAATTTGAGACTCCTATTTTGTTTTTTTTTTTTATATATATATAAAATATTGTAAATCCCCAAGTGTGGTTGCAAACACCCTTAATCCCAGCAGAGGCTGTCGGATCTCTGAGTTCCAGAACAGCCAGAACTAGAGACCTGTTTTGTGAACTGTATGAGTGTGGCGTGAACGCATCTACTTTAATCCACTTTGTATGCCGAGGCTATAGAAAAGGGAAGTGGCGTTTGCCACACCCCCCGGCATATGGAAAGCCCTGGGCTGGAAGGTTTTCTTCCTAAGCATCATTAGGCTCCTGCCCTGTCCCAGCCAGTGGGGCCCCTCGAGTTGCTCCAAGAGCTCACAGACACGGGGTGAGGGAGGCTAGTCTCAGCCTGTAGGGCTGGGAGGGAGGAGATTGTTTTTAAAATAATATATGCTCTCAGAATGATGTCCTTACCCTTATTGCTTTGTGACTTCTTTGTGCTGGGCTTCCCCTGAGGTCTGTCCTCCGCTGGCCACTTGGTGGCTCCTTCCGCATAGGTGCCATCTTGGCCATCAGCGTTTCTGTCCACCACTGGCCTTGTGTCTTCCACTGCAGTGCAGACATCTGAGGGGCAACCGGTAGTGTTAGTGACTCTGGGGACAAGTACACGTGTGCCATTACTGCAGTGCCCAAGAACTGGGTAGCATTTCTACGTTCCATTTTATATCTATTCTAGAGACAGACGCCGGGCATTTATATGCTCACACATAATGAAATAATTGGTTAATAAAATCTCAGTCGATATTGGAAAAAACCAAACCACCCCACCTTGAATCTGCCCTTTAAAATCATTCTATCCCTGTCACTGGTCAAAGGTGTTGCCTTTGAGGTAGTAAATGATTTCGCTTCACCAAAAAAAAAGCCAGCTATACAAATTCACTTCCATCCAGACCCAAGAACATCCTAGCCCGTCCCCGGTGGTCAGTCGTACTCTGCGTGACTCCAACGATGCCATCGGATAGCAGTGCCCCCACTCCCCACCCCCCGCCCCCGCCAGGCTTGGAGTCCACGCCCACTCACCGTTCACACAGATTGTTCCCGGGCAGCACACGGCGCTCCTCTGGCACCGCCTGCGAACCCTGCGGCACGTGGCACAGAACGACCGTTCGTCATGAGGCGAGAAGCAGAACTGTCCTGCGCTGCAGTCCCTGTCTGATGTGCACTGTGAGCCCTGTGGAGGGAAACGTGTCACAGGCTGGGAGATTCATGAGACCCAAGAGGTCTTTATCCACAGCATGGGTTGGAAGGCCGAACTCTAGTGACAGTAGATCTCTGAGGCCACCTTTGGGCACCATCTTAATTTTTCAGCATAATTGGTTTTCTTGCGAAAAGAGTACACCAAGCTACCTGTGAGGAGGGAGACTTTGGCTATTCTGGAACTTGTGTTTGGAAATTTGTCTTTAATCAGTTATGAACCATGCCCCGACCCCAATTTTACTTTAAGAACTCAAAATTTAATATTCCTACACTCCTCATGGAAAATCAAAGTTGTTCATGTGTGACTTAACATGATAATTATAAGTTCCATTGTCACTCCATCCTCTGCTCCCCAACTGTCCTTTATTATGTATATAGTATACATACTACAGAGTGTAGTGTATAGTATCCATAGATGACAATGACCCCTCCCACAGTCCTGTGAAGTAGACGGTTACAGCGATGGGTCATGTCCCAATGTGTTCAAGTCCTAAGTCCTACACACCTGCTGGGTAGTGATGATCTAAGTTCCTGTCTTCATCATTCCGAGATAGAAATCTATGCCTATCTCAACTTGTAAGTCTGACCGCTGAGCATAAAGGCCTAGCACGTGGTACCGCTGTCATTATTAGAACTAATTTGTAGATAAATACAGAGCCCTGACCAGAGAGTCATATGATTCCCTTTTGTTTTGCAGGCCTTTTTGAGACTTTTATCTGCAGTCAGGTTGGCTTCTGACTCACTGACAGCTCCTTAATTCCACATTCCCTGCCTCCTGGGGGATGGGATTACTTTTAATAGTAAATGATAAAAGAACTGGATTTCATGTGCGCGTGCAATCATACATAAATTCACTTAGAGGTGGGGGTGCCCTGCCTGATACAACGCTATCTTTGCGGTTGGTCTCAGTTTTCCTTGGATCTAGCCACACTTACCTTCCCAGAGTCTTGCACATCCGTGGAGCTCTTGATGTTGTTAAAATCCAGAACCAGAGCTCCCAGGGGTGAACAGAACCAGCTGAGTCCAAGCAAGGCCACCAGAACCATCCTCAGTCCCTCTGGTCTCCCGGGAGCTCCAGTACCCCTTGAGTCTTCAAAGGCTGTGCTGCCGCGTGGTCCTAGGTACAATCTGCAAGTTGCCCACAGAGGCCTCTTCTGAGAGAGAGAACCCGCCCAACGGAGCTGAGTTAAAGGAGACAGGCCAGGTCTGACCAGCATGCTCTTCCGAAACTATTTATAACCAGCTGTGGCCCCTCTTCTCCCTTCCAACCCACCGTTTCCGTCCTCTTTACCCCACACAGGCTACAACAGATCCCTTCAAATCTTTGATCAATAGTTCAAAACAAGGACTCAGTGGAAGAGACCAGAGGCAGGGCCACAGAGGCAGTTCCTCCAGGGCGGGAATCCCTCTTAATTACCGCATATCAAAGTCAGTTCAAAGGGCTCCCAGCAAAGAAGGATGTTGGTATCAAAGGCAGCTCTGATAATCACCTGCATTTCCGACCCGACCCTCGGTCCTTTGGGAGGAGGGGCAGATGAAGATGTGTCTTCACAGCTAATCGTACTCAAAGAAAGAAGAACTCACATCAGCCAATATGCTGTAGATGTTAAAAAAAAAAAAATCACTGATATCTACCCTGAAGTTTAAAGTGGAGAAGGGTTACTTCTGTTTAGCCCTAACATCTGAACTCTAAAGTTAGGGTTAAGGTTAGAGTTAGGGTTAGGGTTAGAATTGTTAGGGTTAGGGTTAGGGTTAGAATTGTTAGGGTTAGGGTTAGGGTTGGAGTTGTTAGGGTTAGGGGTTAGGGTTTAGGATTAGCATTAGGGGCTAGGTTTAGAATTATTAGGGTTAGGGTTAAGGGTTAGGGTTAGGATTGTTAGGGTTAGGTTAAGGTTAGGGGTTAGGGTTAGCGTTAGGGTCCTGATAACTTCCAAATTGTGAAATTCTGACACCTGTTCTGTTTAGATAAATTACATTGGGAAACCACTCTTCTTAACAGTGATAACTGAACCCTTTGAAGTCGGTTATTTTATTAGAAAAATAGTGGGGCACATAAACATCTGATTTATTTTCATGTGTCTTGATTTTTAGACTGGTACATAAATGTATACACTGACACCTACAGTTCCAGGGCTTGGCAAGTGGAGGTAGAAGGACCCGGAGTTCAAGGTCAGTCTTGGCTCCATAGCAAGTTGGACCCTGTCACAAAAAATAATTTTTAAGATTTTAACTATGCATGTGGTGTGTGTGTGTGTGTGTGTGTTTGCTCATGTGACTGCAGTGCCCAAGGAGGCCAGAAGATGGCGTCAGAGCCCCAGAAGTCGCTCTTGTTCAATGTCACCCACACTTAGGCTCACAACAGTCTGTCACTTCACTACCAGCAAGCCAGATGCTCTCTTCTGACCGCATCAGGCCCCAGGCACACGCGTGATGCACACATACAGATGCAGGCCAAACACTCATACACACAAAATAATAACATCTTTAAAATGTAAATAAATCCAACAAGAACACTTTTCTGTCACATGGCTTTGCTGAGTCTTCTTCCTATAGGAGCCCAGCGCAGCCAAGGACCCATGTGACACATTGTGGTATTGAGTACATTCTCAGTCAGGAGTTTCCCCAGCAGGGCTCCGCTCTCAGCTGCTCCAGAGCAGGGCCATGTCTGTAAAGCCCCACTGGTGGCAGTGACGCTCCTGGCACCGCACAGGGAATTCCTCCTTCCTATTTATACTAGTGTCCTATGCACTGCTACCATCACAACCCCGAGTAATTCAACAGGCATGAGGAGCAGGGGAGAGATAGAATCCATTTTAAAGGTAGAAAATCATGGCTGAGGAAAGAACCCAACTGCCTTCCCTATGGTGTCTCTGCTTCCTGTTTCCACCTGAACTGCACAGAATGTCAGAGAACCAAAGGCTTTGGGGAGGGAGAATGGATGGGAAGGAGACCCTGTAGCATGTGCCAACAGGTTCTGGTGACTGACCTTTAGAAATAAACTATAAAATTAAGGAACTGGGGTGCAGGGAAAGGCCTAGGATGCTGTCCTCTTATTATGACAAGCACCAAAAAGTCTATGTGGGGATAGACTTTTCAGGGGACATGGTGTAGACCTAATAGAGAAAGAGCTATGAGTTCCCTGGACAACTAATATTTGAGATGTTTTTTGTGGGATGTAGGTTAAGAGGCACATGGCGGGGGTGGGGTGGGGTGGGGGTGGGACACACCTGTAATCCCAGCACAGGAAGGCAGAGGTAGGCAGATCTCTGTGAGGCTGAGGCCAGTCTGCTCTGTAGAGTGAGTTTCAGGACATACACAGGGATACACAGAGAAACCCTGTCTCAAGCAACAACAACCAAAACAAACAAACCAAAAAAAAAAGGAAACAAATAAAAACAAGCAAACAAAAATAGGCAGGTGGCCGTGATGGATGACAGGGTCTGGATCTGGAGATGAATATTGTCATTTGGAAGCAGAAACAGGGAGTTGGGATAGCAGTTTGAGGAAAGTCCCCTGAGCTAGATGGCCAGTATCAGTCAAGGTGTGGGACTAACCACTGTGCTTCAGCCTGGCTTCCTGATTCCAATTTCTGTTCCTCAGAACTCACATCGCAGCGCTTCAAAAACTCTCCTCCATTGGCTGCTTGCTTGTTTTTTTCCCCTAGGTGAGCCCCGAGAGTGCAGGCCTCTTACCCATTGACCTTAGGAGACGCTGACTTGAATACCAAGCACATCATGAAAGCTTTCTTTAAACCTCGGGACTGTGCACTGTGACCGAGGCTGGCCAGGACCTGGCAGCTTCATTGTCCTCAAGCTGTGACTCTGTAAGTGTGTCCCACCAGACTTGACAAAGCTTTGAGACATTCTGTGTTACACACAACATAGAGATAACAAGGGTTTGTGGGATCTTTGGGATGTGTGGCAAGTTGCCGAGGCAACTTGTAGAAAAATAAGTGTGTTTTGGTTTCTGGTTCTGGAAAGTTAGAGCCCACAATGGCCGGGGCAGCAGAGCTGTGGGCATCGGGGTGTGATGGCGGGAACTGGAAGGGCATAGGGGCGTGGTGGCAGGAACCGGAAGCTGCGACCTCACATCTGCAGCTCCAGGCGTGTTCCAAAGAGAGCAAACTACAAGTACACAGTCTTTTACTCTCACAGCTTGCTCCCAGGAGCATACCTCATCCAGAAAGGCCACATGACCTAAACCTCCTGACGCAGGCAACACCAGGTATTCAGATGCCTGAGACACTGGAGGGCATTCCCTACTCTAACCAGCACTCCTAAAATGCTAACTCGTTTCTTACTACTGTCCTTTGAATGGTAAATGTCTCCCGCAGGTTCGTGTGTTTGAACCCTGGCCCCTAGTTGGTGGTGCTGTTCTGGAAGGTTGTGGAAATTCGGGAGGTGGAGCCTTGTGGAGGAAGCGAGCCACTGGAGACGGACCTTGAGGTTGGGTAGCGTGGCCCTCCTTCCTACCCAGCCTCAGCTTCCTGGCTGTGGACAGGATGTGACCCGCCACCTCATGCTCTGTCACTGTGCCTGTCCCACCGCGATGGGCTGTGTCTATCCTTAAAGCATAAGCCAGACAAACCCTCCTCCCTCTTTTAAGTTGCTTCTTGTCAAATAAAATTTGGTTACAGTAATAAGAAAAGTCACTGCTATCCGTTTTCCAGGCTGGTGCTTTACGCCCCATGAGAAAGCCAAGAACTAGCAATATTACCTTCCTAAGCTAATGCACTCCAGCAGAGAAACCCACCCTACCCCCAGGCCTCATTTTACAACAAGGCTACCATTTCCTTTTTCAAAAGATTTATGTATTGTACAAATAGGAATACCCTGTAGCTGTCTTCAGACACTCCAGAAGAGGGCATCAGATCCCATTACACATGGTTGTGAGCCACCATGTGGTTGCTGGGAATTGAACTCAAGACCTCTGGAAGAGCAGTCAGTGCTCTTAACCACTGAGCCATCTCTCGAGCCCCAGGCTACCATTTCTGGCTCTGAATTAGCCCAAGTAATTTTAAGAAGCGTGGGAAGAGGACACAGGGTAGTTTGGGAAAAGGCTATGGCGTATCTTCAAATATACGGAACCCAGCCAAAGCCACTGGGCCTTCAGTAGCCAGGAGTCCTCGTCATGGAGACCGCCTCCATGATTAGGATTAGAGACAGTGCAGGGGGCAAGAAAACGTTTAAAGGTGTCCGCCCTGAACTATCCTCCACAGACTCCTGAGGTTGGACACTCGATCTGCAGACAGTGATAGCTGTCGGACCCTTGAGGGGGACACCGCCCAAGGGCTCCATACCAGATGGCAACTGCCTGAGGAGTTTTTCTAGAGACCTCTGCCCAGGCTAAACGGAGATTGACTGCTACAGCAAAGAAACAGATCTCAGGGAGAAGCACACAAAAAGCAAGTGGACTGTAGTGTGTATGTGTTGTTGTTGTTGTTGTTGTTTGAGACTGGGTCTTTTTATGTAGCCCTGGCTGTCCTGGAACTTTCAGTGTAGATCAGGCTCGCCTCAAACTCACAGAGATCCTCTTCCTCTGCCTCCTGCATGCTAGAATTAAAGGTGTGTGCCAGCATATCTCAGCTTTTAAAAAAAAATTGTTGCCGGGCGGTGGTGGTGCACGCTTTTAATCCCAGCACTTGGGAGGCAGAGGCAGGCGGATTTCTGAGTTCGAGGCCAGCCTGGTCTACAGAGTGAGTTCCAAGACAGCCAAGGGCTACACAGAGAAACCCTGTCACGAAAAAAATTGTTTTTCCATGTAAGTCTTTAATTTTATCATAAAGTGTTTTTTACTTCCCTTTTCAATAAATCAAAAAATTAAAATCATCATGTATTAAAAGAAAAAATTGTTACATTTATTTATTTATTTATTTATTTATTTATGTGTGTGTGTGGTATGATGTGGTATGTGTATGTGTTGTGGTGTGTGTGTGTGTGTTGTGTTGTGTGTGTGGTATGTATGTGGTGTGTGGTGGATGTGGGGGGTGTGTGTGATGTGTGTGTATATGTGTGTTATGGTATGATGGTATGATGTGGTGTGTGTGTAGTGTCTGTGGTGTGATGTAGTGTGTATGGTGTGTAGGTGGTATGCATGTGTGTGTGTATGTGATATGTTGTGATGCGATGTGGTGTGTGCATGTGTGGTGTGTGGTACTGCACATCGATATTTGTATACAGAGATTAGAGGACAACTTTCAGTGGTAGGGATTTCTTCTTCCAAGATATAAGGAGCTCCCAGGGGTTGACGTCAGGTCATCAGGCTTAGGGCAGCAAAGCCTTTACCCCCTGAGCCCCTTGGTGGCCCAGAGGTTGAGTCCCTTGCAGTGGGTGTTTTTGGCTCTCAGGCTACATCTCCAGTGGTCCCTGAGGCCCCCCCCTCCACCTTTGTCTTCTGACATTTGCCCATAGAGGAGATCTTGGAGCAATGTTAAAAGAAGAAAGAATTTTTCTTAGTAAACAAAATCATAAGGTCCATTTAGGAGGGAAAGACTTGAATCCTAAAAACTCAAGGTTATACTTTGTTTTAGCCATAAGTAAGCACGGTCTAACTACTGTCCTCGACAGTCTAGGCTGAGGTGTCTTTGGAAATGAATCATCTGGTCCTAGATGAGCATAATTATTGTCTTTGACAAGATGTCTTTGGAATATACATTTTGTCTCTGCAGCCATTGGGTTCATACATACACACACATACATACACACACACACACACACACACACACAAATATGTATACCTACACACACACATTTGTACTTATTGGTGAGTACATGCATGTATCATGAAGTCAGAAAACAGCTGCAGGGATCGGTTCCCTCCTTCCAGCGTTCTGGTTCTGGGAACTGAACCGGGGTTCAGCAGGTGCCTGTGCCTCCTGAGCCATCTCCCCAACCTGCTCGTGGGCTCCTGCAATGCAGTCCGAAGTCTCCTGCTTCTGTCAGCAGGCAAACCGGACCAGGCCCGGGATCAGAACTCCCTTCCTCTCAGCCTTTTCCCCACGACACTGTACTCCCCTATCTTTCTGTTTTGCCTTAGCATGACACTCTGAGGCTCTGAGGTGGCTCACTTGGGGCAGATCTCTGAGGGGTATGACCCTCCTCAATGGAAGATTGAGATACAATGTGACCAGGCAGTGTGACTTCCGAATGCCACAAGGTTATGCCATCCTGTCGTGATGCACTGTGTCTCCTGAAGCTGTGACTGAAAAGAAATCTCAAGTGGGTTTAGTTTTTTGTTTGTTTGTTGTTTTGGTGTGTGTGTGTGTGTGTGTGTGTGTGTGTGTGTGTGTCTTGGTCTGGTATTTTGTCAAAAGGACAAGAAAAAAAAAATACATGTTCAAAGGAGCCTTCCTGTCCTTGGTCAGCCACTGGAGCTCACATGAGGCCTGCAGCAGCCAGATCCTTGCAGAACCCAGCTGGGACCCCTTGAACAGCAAGATGCTCCCTAACTTAGCTGTCTTTTGAAGAGTCACTACCTGGTACCCAGTAGCTGCAGAACAAAGCGAGCCTCTGGTGCAGCTGGCCCGAGATGCTGTCATTGTAATGCCCCAAGGCAAGGATTACGGTTTAATTGAAAAGATCAAGCTGCTTCTCTTATTTTGTAGTAAACACCTGGGCTAAAAGAACTCTCCTGTTAGATGCTGTTGAATAAGCGGAGGTGAAACGAAAATTCCCCAAAGAAATTTCCACCGGCTCCTATTTCAACTCCCTGGGTCTGATTACACCCCGGGTGTCTCCTGACCTCGGTGAGAATGGCAGATTTTTTTTGCTGAGAGCTGACACCTGTATTCTCCCAAATTAGAGTAGCGGAAGTTCAAACCTGAGGCAGCGTGTAGACAGGTGATTTATGTTCAGTCAGGAATGGAAATTTCTGTTACGGCTCCTGTGTCAAAGCCAGTTTTACTTCCATAAATTTCGCTTTTCTTAAAAGAAAATCAAAGACACTGAAGTGGGCAAGTCCTTGGCAGACTCTCACAGGAAACGCTCAGAAAAATCGGATGAGAAAAGGCACGCTGTGGGGAACCGGCAAGATTGATTGTACAGACAAAACAGGAGCAGTTCTGGTGTTCTGGTTCTTCCGTTCAGCATACATTGGTAAATGACTTATTCCTGGGAGGAGCGAGGGTATAGCTGGCTGATAGCCACCTCTCCCCCTAGGGGTAGCCAGGCCTGTTGTACTCCAAGCTGGACTGCAGGGAGAGAAGCTTAGCTGGGTGTGAGTTTGTAGTGAGTGCATGGGCAAATAACACACACACACACACACACACACAGAGAGAGAGAGAGAGAGAGAGAGAGAGAGAGAGAGAGAGAGAGAGAGAGAGAGAGAGAAACAGCTTCAGAGAATTAGTTTCTTTAGCCGGGCGTGGTGGCGCACACCTGTAATCCCAGCACACCTGTAATCCCAGCACACCTGTAATCCCAGCACTTGGGAGGCAGAGGCAGGCGGATTTCTGAGTTCGAGGCCAGCCTGGTCTACAGAGTGAGTTCCAGGACAGCCAGGACTACACAGAGAAACCCTGTCTCGGGGAAAACAAAAACAAAAACAAAACCAAAAAACAGAATTAGTTTCTTTATTGGGGGTAACAGGCTATTTAAACTTTTGGGAAGCGAGTAGGGGCTGACCCAGCTGATCCCTCTGGACCCGTTCATTATCTTGTCAGTAGAGGTCCTTTTCATCACCTGCTTCCGAAACCTTCTGAACTCTGCTGCAGCCTTTTTGGCTTGTATTCATTCTGAAAAGCACATGTATATACATAGACAGATGGACATGTTTACTGTGTGACATGTGAGACATACGTTAACATAAATAGAGGAGACTGGATAGTCAGGTGGGGTGGTAATCACACCTAACCTAATCCTAACCCACACTAACCCACACCTGGCTGTACTGGAACCCATTTTGTAGACCAGGCTGGCCTGAAGCTCGCTGAGATCCTCCTGCCTCTGCCTCCTGAGTGCTCGGATTAAAAGTGGGAGCCGGCACGCCCAGTTCTTCCCCTATTTTATCTATTGGAGGCTTTGGATTTCCTGTCCCAGGGGCCGGCTGGAAAGCCTGCGGCAGTGGGCGTTAGCTTTGAAATTGTTAGAGGTTTTATGAGACACAAGTCGTGTAAGATTGTTGTGTAGGGCACAAGCCAGAGTGACATGATTGTATCAGTCGATGACCTCAGAAAGGGCGAGAGCCAAAAAAGCTGTGCCCAGCTGGTTTCAGGACAGTTGTCCTTTGCAGTTTGTTGTAGGGGTGTGATCTCTTAGATTGTTTAAAAAAAGAGAATACTGGTGACTATACAAAGAATGTAGTGAGGTACAAAGAACACTTTAAAGGAACTGATTGTAGAATAAACGAGCGTTTAAATTAGGAGGCCTAAGTGATCTATTCTTCCCATTGTTTTTACTATCAAGGCCAGTAGATGTCACCTGGGAGCAGAAGGGTCCTTTAACCTCTTTTCCATCTATGTGAAATTAGGATCTCACTGACCTTGGCTTCCCTTGGAAGCAGTGAGAGCATTTTTCTCTGTGTGATAGACACTGGTGAGAGGTCTCTGGTGCGTCTCAATGAGCCCCACCCCCCACCAAGAGGCTAGATGACTTTTTTTTTTTTTTTTGGTTTTTTCGAGACAGGGTTTCTCTATGTAGCCCTGGCTGTCCTGGAACTCACTCTGTAGACCAGGCTGGCCTCGAACTCAGAAATCCGCCTGCCTCTGCCTCCCAAGTGCTGGGATTACAGGCGTGTGCCACCACTGCCCGGCAGATGACTTTCTATAGGTCCTTTTGAGAGATATCCTATAGTATACTTGTGATAGTTTGCGTAAGCTTGGCCCAGGGAGTGGCACTATTAGAAGGTGTGGCCCTGTTAGAGTAGGTGTGTCACTGTGGGTGTGAGCTTTAAGACCCTCATCCTAGCTGCCTGGAAGCCAGTCTTCTAGCAGCCTCCAGGTGAAGATGCAGAACTCTCAGCTCCTCCTGCACCATGCCTGCCTGGATGCTGCCATGCTCCCAGCTTGATGATAATGGACTGAATCTCTGAACCTGTAAGCCGGCCCCAATTAAATGTTGTCCATTATGAGAGTTGCCTTGGTCGTGGTGTCTGTTCACAGCAGTAAAACCCTAACTAAGGCAGTACTCATTAGTTACTTTTCTATTCCTGTGGCAAAACACCATGACCAAGGACACTTATAAAAGAAAGCAGCATTTATTTGGACTTTTGGTCTCAGAGAGTTAGATTGCATAGTGGCAGAAAAAAGGCATGGTCACAGGCATGGCCCAGAGCTCGCGTGTGGAGGCAGCGGGGGACTCCCCCCTCTTCCATAAGCTTTACATACACTGAATTAAACAGCATCTGGCTAAGTCTGGATAATCAATAGTATCATTTACTTACAATTTCCCCATGTAAGTGTTGGACCCCCTTTTGGGGACCCCTACTCTAATCTCGGGATGGCGCTTCCCCAAGAAACTCGAGAGACCAGCTTGATGCAATTGCATGAGGCAGTTTTAATATCGGAGCTCCGGGACGACTGGTATCTCACACAGGAGACAGAGGAGTCGACCCCGAGGCTCAGAAGTTAGGGGTTTATATAGGAAAAGTTAGGGGATTTGGCGAGGTTACACATAATTGGCTGATTTAAACATTAACAGGGAGAATTGGCGCACAGTTACATCAGCAAGCAGTACGTGCAGATTGGCATTTCAGCAACGTGGGAAGATGGCTTATTTTGATTAGCAAGAGGTCAGGTTAACCTCAAACTGCATCAAGAGGGGAGGCTGGAGACCAGGGGGCCCAATCCAGATAGCCCATGACTCAGTGGAGAGTGGAGATTGTCTCGGCACGTCCCTTATCCTTCATGGCCAGTTAGTTCCCAGAATAATTCAGCAGCCTTATTTCAGGCCTGCCCGGGCATTCCCAGGCCTATCCTGCTCTGCTGCCTCTATCGTGGGCTCTGAAAAATTTAAAACTCCTTTCATAAGCAACATAAAAGGTACCCCATATAAATAGTGTATATGCACATAGTATATACAAAGATAGATTTTAAAAAATAAAAAATTGGGTACCATTGGTTAGATCACATTTTAGTAGCTTTAGAAATCCTTAATCTGGGCTGGAGAGATGGCTCGGCAGTTAAGAGCATTGACTGCTCTTCCAGGGGTCCTGAGTTCAATTCCCAGCAGCTACATGGTGACTCACAACCATCTGTAATGGGATCTGATGCCCTCTTCTGGTGTGTCTGGAGCTAGCTACAGTGTGCACAAATATATAAAACAAATGATTTAAAAAAATACTTAATCCACAAATCTGTATTTCTACAGACATGGTTTTTAATACAAAGTAGAAGACCTTTGATCCTGCTACCCACACTTCCACCTCTCACTCTTCCAGTATGATATTCCTGGGGAAATTCCAAATTCCTGGGACCCCTTATCTCAATAGTTTGGTAGACTGAGAGGGACAAAAGTCTCTCTCTCTCTCTCTCTCTCTCTCTCTCTCTCTCTCTCTCTCTCAAATAACATGTTTTTCTTTCATATGTGTGGGTGTTTGCCTGCATGTAGCTGTGTGGACTATGTACATTCGATGCCTGCAGAGGGCAGGAAGGGGCCTCAGACCTTCTGGAAATGGAATCGTGATCCACCTAAGCACAGGGATTAAGAGGAAAGGGTGCTTGAAAAGAAAGTACGACACAGCCCTGGGCAAGAGTGTGGGCTTCTCAGGAGGAGTTGCTTTGATCAAAGACACACATTCCATTTTGGTGGGTTGTGACGCAATTATCACGTAAGCTCTGCAAAGGTCCCATACAACAGGATTGCAGGTGACACAAAAAATGCTGGATCGCTGGCACAAAAGACACATCTCCACCGTAAAAAATAATTAATGACCTTGTTTGTGAGGTTGCCCGAAAACTATCTGAGAGGAGTGAGGCCCTGCCCAACATGGTCATAAACAGACAGGGCGTGAGCCAGGGCATTGCTGATTTCCATAAAAAATTTCTACGCAAAAGGAATATTGTCTCTCTGTTGTTCACCTTCAATGACAGATGTTGGCAGCTGTGGTGGAACTCTTCTTTCTCAGCTGGAGAGAGGCTTCTTGTGGGTGAGGGGTGCCTTGGCTAGGCTCCACCCAACAGTTACCTAGGAACAGACAGGCACTAGCAGGCTCCTATAGAAGAAAGCAATACCCAGTTTTCATTCTTGTCCATCCTGGGTCCACTTTTTCTGCCAGTGGCAGTACCTGCAGGCATCCCGGCCAGCGGGGTCTTCAACTTGAACCTGAGGAGAGAACCGACAAATGGTGGGAACAAGAGACACGAAAAATGAGAGCAAGGCAGGTGGTCTGATCGAGCTCCAAAGAGAGTTCATCTTTCCCGGCTTATAAGCAGTGAGCGAGGAGGAAACTCACAACTGTTCGGGGTGGGAAGTTCCCATGGCGAGGCAGAGGGTTCCACCACGCAGGACGTATCCTCAAGGCAGCCATCTATTTTTCAAGCTAACTGCCTAAGTACAAAAGGGTCAGCTGATTACCAAAAAACAATTCAATCCATGAGAAATAGAAGCTTGGCCCTGGGAGTGAATCAAACATGGAGTCAAATATGCTAAGATATACCTCTTGGCTCCCGGCATGCAGGCACGCCTCAACACATGTTGGCATTTTCAGAAGACGTTGGCCCATCAGTACTGCTGACATATGGTGGATGTAGCAGAATATAAAACTCGAAAACACAGACATTGAAGGAATAATAGGTATCTTTGCTTTATGCTGTCTGGCAGGATTGTTCTGTAAGCAGATAAACAAACAGCCCCTCACAAAGGTGGAATGAACCTTAGTGAAAAGGAGGGCTCCCAGCCAGTATCTGCCTGTCAGAGAATGCTAGTGCTTTCTTCTAAACAGGATGTAAAATTCATTCCAAGTTCATCTTTCTCCATCATCCTACCCGCCTAGAACTCATATGTAACCGTGATATAGCTACCTTCCCAGGTATACTGGCAGGTGTGTGTGTTTGATCTCAGAACACACAAGTAACGAGATATGACAACTGGTAACGGTGGATTCATTTACATTGTTTACATTTCTATGACCAGACCTTAGAGGAAGGTCAGTTTTAAAAAAACAAAAACAAAAACAAAAACAAAAAACAAGTAGTGTCTTCCTTATTGTGCGTCAAAAGGTTTCAAGCATACTCTGGATTAAAGGGCCCCTTCCCCTCCCCGGGTCCCCATACCTTCCCTGTCTTTTTTTTTTTTTTTTTTGGTTTTTTGGTTTTTTTGTTTTTTGTTTTTTTCGAGACAGGGTTTCTCTGTGTAGCCCTGGCTGTCCTGGAACTCACTCTGTAGACCAGGCTGGCCTCGAACTCAGAAATCCACCTGCCTCTGCTTCCCAAGTGCTGGGATTACAGGCGTGTGCCACCACCACCCAGTCCCTTCCCTGTCTTTAACACTGTATTCTCCCCTCTAAGACTGTGATCATGCAATTTAAAGACTTTATGGGAGCTGAAGGCTTGCCACCTACAACTTCTTCAGGGCTAGTGAGGCACAGATCCTTGCCCATGCAGGGATCGAAAATCTCGATCCACCGGCTTTAAGGTGGACAGGTGATTTATGAGAACAGAGGATCGTCAGTTGATGGAAATCTGGCAAAAAGTAAATAAGTAAGAAGATGTCATCACATGGGACATCAAACCATAGAGAGGGCGTATCTTACCGCCGAGTGCTATATGCCAATGTTAAATCAGTGCCAAATAGGAAGGGATTCTTCCCACAACCAGGTGCTTGAGAGTCATGCTGCTACTAAACCATTAACACTTAAGGCAGAACCGGATGTCAATTTGAGTTTGTAAATCTTGGAAGCATCTGACGCCCTCTTGTGGTATCTGAAGACAGCTACAGTGTACTCATATGTAATAAATAAAAAATCTTTAAAAAAAAATCTTGGAAGCTGAGGACACATTGCCTGAATTATCAGGTGTACACACAGTGCTCTACTTTAAAAATGGCGTGGTATGGCGCTGTTGGCAGTATACCAGGGACCATCAGGTCTTTGAGATAGCTGTTCTCATGATCTCAGTGTTTGGATTTAGGGGTGAGAGCCTGTGATGTGGCATAAGAACCTGCTGATAGGTTCAGACTGGCGCTGTGGCGAAACACAGTGAGTAGCTGGAATAAATTAAAAGGAAACCGGTGTGAGGCCACAGTCAGTGGGTATATATAACACCAACGATGCCTGCCTAAGAGAAACAAGGAAACACAAATCAAAACTAAAGTTTACAACCTCAAGAAGACATCATACAATTTTTATTTGTTTGAGGAGAACTTTTGTTTTTCATTTCCTTTTCTTCTTTTTTTATTAAATTATTTTATTTGTTTACATTCCAAAAGTTGTCCCCCACCCCTTTTTATTTAAAAAAAAAAAAAAAAAAACAGTCACAGGTTTAAGCAATTTTCTCTCCAGCTCTCCAGGATATTTTTTTTCAGGACTGATAAGATTCAAAATGGATTGGCATTATTTTAATAAACAGCTTCCCGAGTTCTAGTCTGGGTGGGGTAGACCTTTGTCCAGCCTCAGTAGGGTCAGCATACATCAGAAGATATTTATACCCTTAACCAGGAAGAAGCTGATTACCAGCCGTTTCCTTGGAATGTGAATGCTCTGAGCTGTAGTTTAGGCAAAGGCAGTGGGCGGGGCGCTGGCTCCCTGGGAGGTGCTAGTCTGAGCCTACCCAAGACTTCAGCCAAAGAAAGCTGTCCGAGGCTGAAGTCTCCTCTGGGAGGGGTCTCATTTAACCAAGGACTGAAAACAGGGAGGTTCACGGAGGTCAGGTAATTTGCCCAAGATCAAACAGCTAGTGAACCAGGTCAAACTCGAACCCTTGTTCTGCTTTCAAAGTTTATTCTGTCCTACACCACTGCGCACATCCCTAGTCTTTCTGAGTTGCTTGAAAACCACAGGGACTGTCTGTTGACTCCAACTGGAATTATATGCTACTTTGTCCCCTAAACCGTCCTCTGTGTAAATAGAATTATCGTGCTCCATTACAGAGTGGTTAAGGTGGAACAGCTTATAGGTTGTGTTAGACAGGCTGAACTCTAACCTACATGCCATATTAAAAACTGTTTTTGCCATAAAAATACCCTGCAGGGCTGTATAAAGGTTTAGTAGTTTAGACCAAAGGACTGTTCTTCCAGAGGACTCAAGTTTGATCCTCAGCAGGACAGGTGGCTCACAACTGTCTGCAACTAAGGCTGCAGCAGGATCCTATTCTGGCTTCTGTGAGCACCTGGGCTCATGTGTACATACCTACACACACATTCACACACAAACACATACACACACATTCACACACAAACACATACACATGCACACATATACATATGCACAGCATACATATATATACACATGCAAACATATTCATATACACACATATATATACACACATACACACATATATACACACATATACACGTACACATGCAAACACACTCATACACACATATATACACACATATACATGCAAACACATACACATATATACACCCATACACATACACATGAAAACACATTCGTATACACACATATATATACATATACACATGCACACACACATATATACACATAATACATATATACACACATATACACATACACATGGAAACATTCATACACACATATATACACACGTATACATGCACACACATACACATATATACACATACATACATATACACATACACATGGAAACACATTCATACACACAAATATATACACATGCACACACATACACATATACACACATATACACATACATACACACACATACACACACACACACACCCTCTCTTTCTTATTGAAATAATGAAAATGAATTCTAACAAATACCTCTCAAGCATTTGATGCCCCTCTGGACATTCAGAACACACTCTGACTTTGGTAGGAATTCCCCAACCTGACTCACGATGTATTCACAACCATCTAGGGTCCTGAAGGAGACTTTGGGGAACAGAGGGCAGGGTGCTTGTCCTGTACCAAAACGAAGGGCTGGGAGGCAGCCTGCAGGTTTAGTAAAATGTTTATTCCATCTGTGGCTTTGGTCACCAGTGAGGGCCCAGGGCCTGGAGATCCAAAAATATTTCCTAATTACTCATAGAACAACTCTCCCTTCTTCATGAATCCAGGTACTTTCCTATTTTATGAAAGTGAAACTGACTTTCCTAATTATTAAAAACATGTATTTCCAAGTTTTGGAAATTTTGCAAAATAAGGTGTGAAGAAGAAAATTATAATTATGTTCCTGTCAAAATTTGGTAAAAAAAAAAAATTCCATTTTTCCCTGTGCAGATACACAAACAAGCGACTCAATGATTTATTTTATTATATATCTACTTACACATATACATCCCAGTCCACAAGTAGCTATTGTTTTTGTCTTTAAGTTTATATATACTCTGTGTGCATTCTCTGTATGGTCAGAGGTATACATTTATCTTTACATTTCCTGCTTCTTTTTTTGTTTTGTTTGTTTGTTGAGACAGAGTTTCTCTGTGTAGCCCTAGCTGTAGTGACAATTATGGAATTTTGGTTTCTTTAAAAAAACAAAGAAATATTGTAAGAATATGTTTTCATTTTCATCCCAGCTGTGAGGACATAGTCCCACTTCAGATTCTCTGCAGCAGGTGACTGTGATTTACCTCATGCTCTAGCAGGGACGTGATTTTGTCAGCTGCAGATAGATTTCATGATCTTTGGCATTTTGGGGATTGGACTTTTTAGAGAGAATATAAATGCTAGGGCCCCTGAGGGGTTGATGGGTTGTGGCTTGGTTGTTATTTGTTATTGTTTGCTACTAGTCCTGATTTGTTAAGTAGTTGTGCACAAAGAAACAAGAAAAAATTAGATATCCTGATGATGAAGATCAAACTTGCCCCAAAGAACTTGATGGCCCTAATCAGCAGGAAGTAGTCTAACGGTAATGACCCCCCCTTTCCCACCCCTGATTTTATTCAGGGATCTCTTTCCTTATCTCTCTATTCTTTTCTCTCTCTTATCTGGCATTAGGGAATTGAAAAGGCAGGAAGAAAAAGGGTAGACAAGGATGGAAAGAAGAACCCACTAGGCAGTTCAAGACAGGTATGCCTGGCTGTCCTGGAACCTGATCTGTAGACCTCAGGCCTCTGGTAGATCTCTGTAGACCAGTGCCTCAAACTCAAGAGATTCACCTGCCTCTGCTGTAGTGCTGGGGTTGAAGGTGCAAGTCACTGCCGCCCAGCTCTTCCTGCTTCTTCTTACAGTAAAAGTACAAAAGCATATACGTTCTCACACACAATAGGGATTACACTGTGTGCATACTTCTGTTTAATTTTCTCTATCAAGCTTCTCCCCAAGAGCATCAGGAATTATCAGAACACATGGCTGGTTAAAGCATGACCCCAGGATATATTTTACTTAATGACTCGCATGTTGGCTGTTTAGTTTGAGGCAGTTTCATGTGATCTAAGCTGGCCTTGAACTCATTATGTAGTCAAGGGTGATCTTGAACTTCTGATCTGTTTTTTTTTTTGTGTGTGTGTGTGTTTGTTTTGTTTTCCAAGAGATGGTTTCTCTGTGTAACAGCCCTGGCTGTCCTGGAACTTGCTTTGTAGACTAGGCTGACTTCAAACTCACAGAGATCCACCTGTCTCTGTCTCCCAAGTGCTGGGATTAAAGGCATGTGCCACCATGCTTGGTTTGATGGGACCCAGAGGATCAAACAGGGGTCTTTTTTTTTAATGGTAGGCAAGCAATCTACCAACTGGATCACATATTCAGCCCTGTCTAAAATTTTTTTTTCTACCTTAAGTGGTTCAAGGTAAATCTTGGTTCAAATTTTTGACCATTTATTTTTTTTTAATTTAACTGTGTTTTATGTATGGGTGTTTTGCCTGCATGTATGTCTGTGTACTACACATATGCAGTGCCTCTGGTGACCAAGGAGTGTGTTAGAGTGCCTGGAACTGAGCCACCACGTGGGTGTCAGAAATCATCTCAAAGAGAAACATCTCTCCAAACCCTAGTGACGATTTCTTGAGATGAGTCCTTTGATGTTGTGATTAGGTTTAAAAAAAGCAGTGGTTACACTAAGCCTGCTCTCTGGAAGCCATACCCTTTGTGCCTACCCACAAACCACTTGGGAGGTCATTCCACCCTGGCCAGGCTTGGTTAGACACTGTCAGCAGCGTGTCCCTGTGTTCTATTGCCACCTTACAGAAGGCAACAGGCCAATGCCTGTGCCCCCTTCTCTTCAAATATGTCATTCTCAGTTCTCATCAGAGACAGTGGATCCCTTTACTTAAAGAAGAGGAATTAAGGCTGAGCGTGGGGCATATACCTGTAAGCCCAGCACCTGGGAAGCTATGGCCAGAGGATCCCAAGGTTAAGGTTCGTGATACCCATTGGTTTCTAGTGAGTGTCAGGCTGGGTTTGCACAGAACATTCTGTCTCAAAGAGAAAGTAATAAAAAAGGAAGCTAGGCCAGGCATGGTGGCGCACGCCTTTAATCCCAGCACTTGGGAGGCAGAGGCAGGCGGATTTCTGAGTTCGAGGCCAGCCTGGTCTACAGAGTGAGTTCCAGGACAGCCAGGGCTACACAGAGAAACCCTGTCTCCAAAAACCAAAAAAAAAAAAAAAAAGGAAGCTAGACAGATAGACAGACAAAAGACAGAAGAACAACTAAGTACTACTGTTAGCTTCAGCTTTGGGCTGGTGAACCAGCACAAATTCACTGCAGAACCTTTATTCTCAGCTGCTTTTTTAAGTTTTAGAATCTAGATGAAACTATACTAACTTTCTGAGATTTTTCTCTTGAAAAAAGAGAAACAAAACAGGCAGACCGGTGGGTTGTCTCACCTGAGGAGGTGGCCTGTGCCCGGATACCATTTTCATGTGCCTCTTGGTCCACACAACTGTTATCAGGGTGCTTCCTCACCCATTACCCCTGAAAGCCTAGAGACAGTACACTCTAGAAAATCTCTTTCAGAGGGAAGAGTCTAACGTCCTTTTTAGTTATTTATCTGTCCCTGTGATAAAACACCATTACTAAGCCAGACGCAGCATGGCAAGCCTTTAATCCCCACACAGGCAACCAGGCAGTGGTGGCGCATAGCTTGGGAGGCAGAGGCAGGAGGATTTCTGAGTTCGAGGCCAGCCTGGTCTACAGAGTGAGTTCCAGGACAGCCCGGGCTACACAGAGAAACCCTGTCTTGGAAAAAAAAATCCCCACACAGGCAGGTGGATATCTGTAAGTTCAAGGACACCTTGGTCTAATAGCAAGTTCCAGGTAAGCAGGGCTTCATAGTTTAAAAAAAAAAACTTTCTTAAAAAAGAAAGAAAAGAAAGAACAAAATTCCTAAACCAACCCCCCACCATGACTAACGGTAACTTAAGAGAGAGGTTTGTTTTGGCTCAGGGTTGCAGAGGCATAAAGGCTCACAATAGGAGAGTGGAGGCACGGCGTAAGTCATGGCGACCAGAGAGTGAAGGAGAGCTCACACCCTCCGCCACAGTATGAAGCAGAGAGAACAAACTGGACGCAGGTAAGGGTTTTTAATACTAAAGCCTGCCCTCGGGGTGTGCATGCTCAGACAAGCTGTTCTGTCTAAACCTCCCCAAACAGAGCCACCAACTGGGAACCAAGACTATCCGAGCCCTTATTCAAACCCCCACACTCCCTTTCCTGTTCTAAACCAGTATACTTTTATTAGTTTTATCTGACTGGCATGCCGTATTCCTGGGATATGTGCTGCTAAGTCCTTTTCACGTTTTCCAAGAGTTGAGACCTTGGTGTGGTGGGGAGGGAGGACAAGCTGCAGTTCTGGGATGGTGAGGATGGCTTGGTAGAGACAGGAAGTGTTAGCCTGAAGGCCCGCAGGGGCAGGGAGCAAAAGAATGTCCTTCCAACAGCAGCAGCTCTGCTGAACAGTCCTGCCCTCCGGAGCTGGGAGAGAGCAGCTCTCCGCTATGGGAGTGGTGTCATCAGGTCCTTTCAGAAGAAAGACTGTTGGGGAGAGAGGGCAGAGAAGGAACGTTGTCACTTTCCACTCAAAGTGCTCTTTAATGCCTGTCTCAGTTAACAAAGATCAGGAACGGGCCAAAGAACAAGCTGAAACAAATGCACATAAACAGTAGGGCCTCTACTTGTGTCTCTTAAACTCCCACTGTGCATGCACTTGGTCAAGAAATCTATTATATATATATATATATATATATATATATATATATATAATATGGGTGGTTTTATCTGTATTACAACTGTGCATCATATGTGTGCCTGGTGCCTGCAGAGGCCAGAAGAGGGTGTGAGCCTCTGGGACTGGAGTTACAGATAATTGTAAGCGATGTGGATGCCAGGAATTGAACCCAAGTCTTCTGGAAGAAGCAGCCAATGTTAACCACTCTTCAACGTTGCATATTTACTTTTATTTGTTATGAATGAGTATTTCCAATTGCCAAGTGCTTTGAATACATTATTAAATACCCATTATAGTCCTTTGAGGTAGACATCATTGAGTTCTTTTTCACAGATATGGAAACTGAACCCTAAGTGGTTGTTCTCCGACTACAAAATTGGTAGAGCTGAGGAACAGAGCCAGCCTCTTTTGACTACAAAGCTCATTTTATTTAGGTTATTGATTATTCTGCTTTGCTTATGGCATTTATCACAGGCTGCTTCATTCAGCAAATATGTCTCCAAATTGTATAAGTCCCTCAGGGATATTTATCATTCTTATTTCTTTCTTATGTGTTTGAAATGCCTCACAAACAGTAGGTGATTCATAGGTATTCTATTGAGTGCTGATCATTACAACTTTGTATATTCCTCACCCTGTAATTGTTTTAATAAGCATGGAGCCCATGGACTCATATATTTGAATGCCTGGTCAGGGAGTGGCACCGTTTGGAAGGATTAGAAGGATTGGGAGGCGTGGTTTTGTTGGAGTGGGTGTGGCCTTGAAGGCAGTGTGCCACTGGAGATGGGCTTTGAGATCTGCAAGCCCCAGCCAGGCCAGCTCTCACTCTCTCTGCCTGAGCAGCAGGGTAGGTCTCAGCTACTTCTCCAGCACTGTGGCTGCCATGCTTCCGGCCACTAAGTCTGAAGCAGTAAGCAAGCCCCTGGTTAAATGCTTTCTTTTATACAAATTGCTTGGTCATGGTGTCTCTTAACAGATATAAAACAGTGACTAAGACAAGTCCCTAACTTTTTACTGAAATGTCAAGAATGTATTGGAATATTTCAAAAATAGTTAACATATACATTGTCTTCCACCTAGATTCGCCAAATGTTAATACTTTTTCATATTTGTTTGTTGTTTCTTTTTCTCCTTTTTTCTTTCTTAACCATTTAAGAGTTAGTGGCAGGCTCTCTCACCTTTCCCCGTCACTGTGGCAGCCTACTCGCAGATGTCTTTCCTCCTACCCTACCTCCATTCCCTGGGGGCTCAGCTGACTAGGAGCTGACGCTCTCTTCCCTTCCTTCCAGACATTCCCACTCCCCTGAGTCAGACCCTGATACCTAGAAACACTGAGACCCAGGGTGTCCACACTTGGCTGGGACTCAGGTAGGTGACTTTTTTCAAAGAATCAATTGGACAAAGAGTTGGTTCTTTAAGAAAATGAATAAGATTGATAAACCCTTAGCCAAATTAGCTAAAAGGTGGATAGAGAATATTCAAAATTATAAAATTAGAGGCAAAAGTGGGGATATCACAATAGACACTGAAGAAATTCAGAGAATCAGAAGGACACACATACTTTTAAAAATCCATACTCCACCAAAGTGGAAAACATCAGAGAAATGGATATATTTCTTGGTATATAGGATGTACCAAGGTAAAATCAGATAAAAAACTTAAACAGACCCTTAGCACCTGGTGGTATAGAAGCTGTAATTAAGTCTCCTGACCAAGAAAAGCCCAGGGTCAGATGGAGTCAGTGAAGAATTCTACTAGACCTTCAAAGAATTAATGCCAGCAATCCTAAAATTATCCCACAAAATAGAAACTAAGAAATATTACTCAATTCTTTTTATGAGGTCACAATTGTCTTGCTACCTAAAGAAAGAAAAAAAAATTCAATATCTCTCAATGAATCTAGAAACAAAAATTCTGAGTAATTAAAGAACTTCTGGAAGAATCACCATCCCCAATCTGAAGTTTTACTACCAAGCAGGTATAGTAATAAAATCAGCATGGTATCAGCATAGACACACTGATTAATGGAATAGAATTAAAGACCCAGGCGTAAGTCCACATACCCATGAACACCTGATTTTGTCAAAGAAGCCAAAAATACACAGTGGTAAAAAAGCAGCATCTTCAACAAATGGTGCTGGTCAAATTGGGTGGTTGTATGTAGAAAAATGCAAAAATGTCCATCTTTATCACCCTGCACAAAACTGCACACCAAATGCATCATGGACTGCACGATTAGGCTGAATACACTGAATCTGACAGAAGAGAGAGCGGTGACTAGTCTTGAGTTCATTGGCACAGTAGACGACTTTCTGAACAGAGCACCAATAGCACAGGCACTGAGAACAATAATTAATAAATGGGACCTTATAAAACTGAAAACGTTCTGTATAGCAAGGGACACCAGACTGTGTTAGTGTCCGTTACTGGGAAGACCATGACCACAGCAACACTTATAAAGGAAAACATTTGATTGGGGCTGGCTTATAGGTTCAGAGGTTTAGTCCATTATTGTCATGGTGGGAAGCATGGTGGGGCACAGGCAGACGTGGTGCTGGAGAAGGAATGGAGAGTTCTACATCTGGACCAGCACGAAGAGATATGCTTGCCTGGATTGAGCATTCTAAAACCTCAAAGTCCACCCCCAGTGGCACACTTCCTCCAGTAAGGCCACACAGTGTCCTAATCCTTTCAGAGCGTACCACTACCTATGAGCCTATGGGGGGGGTTCATTCAAACCACTAAGGCCTCATTCAGACAAAGAAGCAAATTACAGAATAAAAAAAAGAGTTTTACCAACTAAACATCCTATGGAGGGCTAATATCCAAAATAAAGAAGTAACCCGGGGCTGGAGAGATGGCTCAGCAGTTAAGAGCACTGACTGTTCTTCCAAAGGTCTTGAGTTCAAATCCCAGCAACCACATGGTGGCTCACAACCATCCGTAATGAGATCTGACGCCCTCTACTGGTGTGTTTGAAGGTAGCTACAGTGTACTTACATGTAATAAATAAATCTTTAAAAAAAGAAAAAAAGTATATATATATATATATATATATATATATATATATATATACCCAAATGGGTACCCCAAAATGAGGCACAAGACTAAACAAGGAGTTCTTAAAAGATGAAACACAAACAGATTAGAAGCACTTAAAAATATCCAGCATCCTTAGTCATCAGGGAAATGCAAATCAAAACGACCTTGAGATTTCATCTTACACCAGTCAGAATCATGAAGATCAATAAAACAAACGACAGCTCCTGCTGGCGAGGACCCAAGGGAAGGGGAACACTCCCTCACTGCTGTTGGGAGTGCGAGCTTGCAGCCAGTATGGAAATCAGTGTGTGAGTTCCTCAGGCAGTTGGGAGTAGATCTACCTCAAGATCCAGCTATACCACACTTAGGCATACACCCAAAGGACTCTACATCCTATTAGAGAGACATTCCCTCGTGTTCATTGCTGTTCTACTCATAATATCCAGAAATCGGAAATGGCCTGGATTTTCATCAAAAGATAATGAAAACTTGGAACATTTATGCAATGGAATATTATTCAGTTATTTAAAATGGCACTATGAAACTTGCAGGTAAATGGACAGAACAAGAAAAAAAATCATCCTGAGTGAGGGAACCAAGACCCATAAAGACAAATACTATATGAATTCTTTTATATGTGGATGTTAGTTTTGAAGCCTTCAATAGGCATGCTACTATCAGTATAACCACTGAGATTAGGTATATAATAAGAAACAATGGTGGGGGGGGAGGGGAAGATCTCCAGAAAAGGGGATATAGAATATATATCTAGATGGGAATAAGGGGATTTAACAGAGAAGGGGAGGGGGAAACGGGGTAAAGGAGGGAAAGTGGGGAGGGACAGTGAACACTGAGGGCCATTGGAGGGTCATATGGAAACCTAATGCAGTAGAAGCTTCTTATTTACACATATGAAAGAAATCTAGATGGGTCACCAAAAAAACTGAGATGAAGCCCGACTAGCCGTCTCTCACCTTCAAGTGGAACCTCTAATGCCAGGAATACGTTATATCTAATTGAATTATTGGTCAAAGGGACCCCATGGAAGCCACCAAAGAACTCAGGCTATTGGTTGCTCTCTGCAAACCGATAATAAAGTCCTATTGCTGAAGACAACAAGAATCTCATTAAAGAAGTCAAGATGCTGCTTAACTTGATCCTTCATCCTTGTGACTAGTTTTCATGGTACTGGAAAGTACTCTGCTTGCTACCAGAGGGGGAAAGTAACCGCTAACCCTGTTACAAACCCCGTGACCTATAATGGTGACCTATCCACAAGACGTGCTGGTGTACTTGTGGTGCAAAGGTGATGGGGAAACTTCTAGATTCCTTGGGAAGTTAGTCATGTTAAATGATGGTTTGCTGGGGCACACAAGTGAAGGGATGCTTTCCTGAAGCAGGCACAGGTGAGAGGATGTTTTGATCTAGCAAACATGTGAAAGGACGCTGGTTGGAGTAGAATTACGACCCCACAGACAGTGGGAGGCGGGCACTGGTTTGGTTTGCTCTGCCTTGCTGTGCTTTGCCAACAACACACAAGTATTGGTTTGCCTTACATAGCGTTGTCGAGCTCAAATTGTGGTAACGCTGCCATGGAGAGAAACTCGCCTAGGAACTGCTCGTGAGGCTCCTGTGGCAGCTTCAGTGGCCTCCCCTTGCCTTGGGCTGGTTGGCGAGTCTTGCGGTTTCTTCAGGATTGAACCACAGCTGCTGGTTTGCACCTCATGTCTGCCTGCTGAAAGGACTGGACTGTTGCTGCTAGACCATGGGTGGTATGTGCCTGCTTAGAGGACTGGTCTGCTGAGAAGGAAGAGCAAGCCTGCCCTTAAAGAAACACTCACTACTGAACAGGTCCCCTTCCCCCAGATCCTAAAATCTCTTCTCTTCCACTACCTCTGCTGGGTGGTAGGCTAGAGAGGTTGTATCCTCATTAACAGTAGGTTGCAAAGACAATTTATGCCTACACAAAAGTTGTGGGAGTAGCCAACCACTATCTGATTGGGTTTAAAGCCCAGACATGAGTCTGACATGTCTCACACTGTTTTGGTGGCCAAGAACCTGAGACTATGTAGGCCATGGATCTAAGAGAAAACCAAATACTACTGTTCTAATAAAGGAATGTAGGTGTAAAATGAGTCCTAACAATACTCTGCTATACCCACTGTTGTTTTTAAAAACAAAATCCCAAACGTTCCATAAACCAAGTGAAGACTTAGGAGCCAGACTCTGGTGAAAGCCCACTAGCTCAAAGAAGCAGAGAAAGCACCCAGCGGACTTTCCCATTCCTCTGACATTCCAGAAGGGAAGAGCTTTCTTTCCTTCTCTATGCTGTCTTAATACTATTCAACTCAAAGACCGTTCTACTTCCCTTTGCCCACTTCCTCTCAATTGGTTGCTTGCTCTACCTCTTGACCTGTTGGTGACTTTATTTAGCTTGTGTTTACAGAAAGCTCTTCAGCATGCTAGGGTTGAGTCACACCAGAACAAGGTTTTTCCAGTGCACAGTCCTGGGGTTCTAAATGTAAGCAAATATCCTGCAACAACCCGTGGATCAGTGCCTCCTTCAGCTCTCGTCACAGAAGCTTCTTCCTGCGTAAGATGGGAACTAACACAGAGACTCACAACTGGACAATGTGCAGAGAGAGACCTTGGAACACTCAGTCCTAAGTGATGTCTCCATCAAATCTCTCACCTCAGGGCTCAAAGGAAGTGGAAGAGAAGTGGAAAGAGTGTAAGAGCCAGAGGGGTTGGATAATTCCAAGGAAACTGTCTTCCAGACACAACAGGGCTGACTTGTGTAAGTGATGGTTAACTACTGAACTACAGGGCCTGCAGTTTCAAGTCAGGTGGGGGCCTCCATTTTGTTACGGGAAGTGGACACAAACTTCCATCCCTAACAGGAAACTTTCTCTAACTGACATCCACTTGCAAAGAAAAAAAATGGTCTTCTTCAATGGAGTCTCCATGGCCAACAGTAGATGGACAACATAAAAATGGACTCAATGGTTCTGAGTTTGGGCTTTCTGTTTCTTTTGACTTGTGTTTTGTGTGTATGTTACAGATTCTGTGTTTATGTGTCTTCTCGTACTTCCTCTTTATTATTTTTTTTTTTAAATTCTGGTTTGTTTGGTTATTTGTTTTCTAAAGAGAGAAATAAAGAAGGCATGGAGTCAGGTGGTTGGGGGAATCTGGGAGGAGCTGGGGGTGGGGAAACCATGACTGGGATATATTGCATAAAAAATTATTTTCAATAAAAAAAAGTTAGTGGTAGACATGTCAACAAATATTTCCCAGAAGGCCTCTTGTACATAACCAAGGCACATTACCCTCCGACTCTACATTGCTGTACTACTGTAGTTTACTCAAATCTCCTCAGTTGCTTGGTTGTGTACCTCAGTGGCTGGTTCGTTTTATCCACAGTCCAACTTCGAATCACAAAAGCACTTCAGCATTAAATCTCTTTTCATCTTAAACCTAGAACTGCCTGGTACCCTTTCCTTCATCTTTCATGACACTGAAGATTGAGCACTTGATATGCAGAAGGTCCCTTAGAGTTGCTTTCTCGTCAACAGACAAATTACATGCTTGGTTTAGAATACTGACTTGTGGGCTGGAGAGGTGGCTCAGCTGTGAAAGGCTAGGCTCACAACCAAAAACCTAAGAATATTGACTTGTGTCCTTTTCTGCGCATGACAGGGCACACGATGGTAGCTTTAATCACTCGGTTCCTGCGATTTTCTTGCTGTGAAGGTCCTTTCCACTTCGGTGGATAATCCTCGGGGTGATTCCTGGAAACCATAGGCACATCCTTAACCGTCTCCTACGGAATCCGTTGTTACTGCGGTGGCTCTAAAGCAGTGTGGTTTTCTCCTTGCACACATTCTGCTGCATTGGTTTCTAAGAGCTCTCTCTCTCTCCAGCTCCTCTCTGTGCAGTAACTTGCGTGCTCTAGAACCCCGCAGTCGCCTAACCCCCAGGGCCTGTGCTTTCTCATCCTCACAACTGAGAAGACTCACATTTTACAATTATAGTCGACCCGGGACAAGCGCCCACAAAGATCTGCAAGTCATCCACCAGACGGAGGCAGGGTCCGGGCGCGACGCGCTAGCTTGCAGCTCCGGTCTGCAGAGCCCGCCCTGGTCCTCTGCTGGCGCCCTGCCCGCGCCCCTGCAGGGGACAGTAGCCATGGCTTCGGCACGTTCTCGCGAGAACGGCGCCTCCGGGCACAGCTAAGGTCCTCCAGGCCTTTTCGGCCATTTCCACGACCCGCGCCCGGCCGGTCACCCGCCGGCTGGGCCTCCTGCGCACGCGCACGCGGAGCCGGACAGTTGGCGGAGACGCCCGCCGCGGGCCCCCTGCGCGCCGGGTCTGAGGCGCGGCGCCGCGCGCACTCGCGCTGCGGGGCGACGGGCGCGCAGGCGCGGCGGGGAGCGAGGTCGCGCAGGCGCAGACGGCGTTGGTTCGAGAAGACCTTCAGCGTTGCCTTGGTGGAGCGGGACGGGCCCACCCTCGGGTTGTAGGTGAGGCGGCCGCTGCCACGGGCCGGGTGGGCGGAGGGCCGGCGGGCCTGACGAGCAGAGGCCACGGAGGAGGAGCCGAGGGGCGCCGGCCCAGGGCGAGGCGAGGCGGGGAGACTCCGCTGTCCGGACCCTGCTGGTCGCCCGAGGGCGGGAGTCGCCGCCCTGGGCCGCGACCTTCCGCCGCGCCCGGCGTGCGCACTGGCGTTCAGCCCGGGGCCAGGCTGGAAGGAGGGCGGTTTCTAGAGAGGACGAGTCCTGGAACCCCAAACCTACACCCGACCCCGTCCTCACCTCCCTCTCGGACGGGTCCAGCACTTGTCAGGCGTGTCCTGCACTCCTGACGGCCGAAGGGAGGATGCTCTCCATGCATCTTAAAAAGCAGAAACAAGGAACAAAAGAGAAGCTGTATCACCTAGTTAGTGCCTTTTGTTTTCCTCTCCGCGTCTATTGCAGCCTCGGGGCATGGTGCATATCTGATTGGTAGCGCTAATAGAACTGTGAGCTGGTAGCTTTACTCTCGAGTAACATGGAGTCTGTGTTCCCTCGATTTTTGCTTGATCATACCAGCAGTGCATTTCCCATCGGAATCATGGGCCGGAGTAAAGGACAGTTTGGGCGTAAACGACTTCAGTTAGCCACTCGACGTTTGCAAAGTGACGATTTTGAGAAAACAGTAAATCAAAAAACGCTTAAAGCTTGTAAATAGCACTTATACGTTTCGACCCCTTTGGAGTATTTTCTCCCTGGTCCGTAAGAAAACCTAAAACTGTATAAACGTTTCTGCCTGAATAGATAAGGCCTGCATTTCTCTCCCTCCCTCCCAGAATGATGGCAAGATTTACATTACTACCAGGATTGTAAAAGTACTCCTTTAGTGGACTCTAAACTCTGTATCGGAGGGCAGATTTTTATTATAGATTGATGTAGAACATACAGTACGTTTGTGTGCAGCTACGTGTGCATGTGGAGTCCAGTGGTTGATGTTGGGTAGAGGTCTTCTCATTGAACTCAGAGAGCCCTAGGGATCCTCCTGTCTCTGCTTTTTCCCTACTCCAGTGCTGTGTGTGGGTCCTGGAGATTCATACTCGGTTCCTCACACTTGTATGACAGACACTTTGCCAGTTGAGTCATCTCCTTTGCCCTGACTTTACATTTGATTTTTTTTTTTTTGTATGCTCTTTCCTCTTAACTTTATATCATAGTGTGTGCATGTGACAGGTACAAATTGTAAGTGACTCCCCAGTTTGGAAATGAGCCATGCTGAGTATGGTGGCACACAGCTATAATCTCAGCTCCCCGGAAGCTGAGGCAGGACTAGCATATGTTGAGGGGTCAGCCTTGCGTACACAGTAAGTTGAGGCCAGCCTGGGCTATAAACCAAGGCCTGTTTATTTATAGGCAAAGGCCTAGCAGGAATTAGATTAAGAGTTGGACTGAGTATAAATATACAGGCTTGTTATTTAAATGATTTGCAAAGTGTCCATAGATCAGGCGTAGTGATTGTAGCTGGAAGATGTGTTCAACCTGTTGATTTGACACAGCTTCATCTACAACATTCATGCTCAACAACTTTGTCATCTATTAAGGTCATGCTCAGGAGCTACGCAGTCAGGCTTTTATTTTTGGATTCAGGGTCTCCTTATGTAGCACCCCTTCCTCTGCCTTCTGAGTGCTGGGGTTGAAGTCACATTTCACCATGTCCACCCTATGTTTTATTTATTTTTATCCATTTATGTTTTATGTGTGCGTGCGTGCGTGTGCATGCACACTGGCACTTGTGCATGCTTTTGCTACTGCCTGTGTGTGACTGTCTGAGGATGACTTGGGGACTTTGGGGGGCGTTTGTTCCACCTACCATGTGTGTTCTGGCATCACAATCAGGTTGTTAGGTCTGGTGATAAGTACTTTGTTGAGCTATCTTATCAGCCCCAAATTAGAGAATTAGTTTGATGTGTTTAGAGGCCTGCGTGCCACTGGTGTTTGTGTCAGAGAACAACCATGTGAGTTGCTTCTCTCCTTCCACCGAGTGTGTCTGAGGGACAGAACTCAGGTCATGAGTCTTGGCAGTTAGTGCCTTAATTCCACCTCACTAGCCTCAAGTCTCCTGTTTCAATAAGTTGACTTTTTTGTAGGTAGTGAGTCACATTCATAGGTATCCGTGGCTGCCGTGGCCCCGGTGGGAAGGCCTGGAAGCTGACTGTACTTTGGAATTTTCTGGTGTCATAAAATCCCGGTAATGGAATTATTGGAGGTAGTTGAGTGATTGCTTAGACTTTGCTTTTGAGTCTTTAACAAGAAGATAACAGAAATTGCAGGGGTCTGCCATGCAGAGGGAGAAGGGAGAGTGTTTACCGAGGATTGAGGGTCTCACTGGCTTTCTACAGAAATGAGTAGGCCAGATATAAAGCACCTTGGATTTTCAAAGGTTTTAATTTCAAAGTTCACACCTATTTTTGGTAAGCAGATAGATTCTAGCCTTTCTGGTTAATAAAGAATAACATTTTAAGAAAAGCTTTGGGAAATATGTTCTTGAATAGTATATTTCATTTAGTAGGTTTAAAAAGTCCTTATTTATCATATTGTGTGTTTGTATGTATATCAGCTGTGCAGATCTTTGCAGAGGGTGTCAGATCCCCTGAGTTGGAGTTAGAGGTGGTTCTGGGCTGCCTGACAATGTGCTCTTAATTGCTCAGCCACCGCTCCAGCCTTCGTAGGTGGGCTTGTTTGTTTGTTTGTTTGTTTGTTTTTTCATTTGTGTTTTGAGATAGGATCTTGGAACCCAAACTGATCATGGATTTGAAGTCCTCCTACTCTAGTCTGTTGAGACACCTGTTCAGTCTCTTGAAGCCTTTTATTTTAAATTTTGTTTGGAAACAGGGTCTGGCTAAGTTGTTCTGATTGGTCTGGAACTCTGTAGACAAGGCTGGCCTTACACTGCCCTTCTCCACCTCCTAAGTTCTGGGAGTAAAGTCTTGTGCCACCACCACACCCAGCTTCAAAGCTTTTACATTTTAATTTTACTTTTTGATTTTTTTGTAATTTTGTGCATATGGGCGTTTTGCCCGGATGCATATCTATGTGCCACAAGTATAGTGCCTGTAGAGGCCAGAAAAGGTCACTACAGTCCTTGGAACTGGAGTTAAAGATGATACAAGAGTCCATGTTGACACCCTTTGGTAGAACAGCCAGCACTCTTAGCTATTGACCTCTCCCCAGTCCCAGGGAACTTTCCTGCCATGGCTATGGTATGTGGATTGAACCTGGGGCCTCTGTGTGCTAGGCAGATGTCACTACTCCAGTGTTCCCAGTTCTGATCTGTTATTCTTGTCTTTGGATCAGTCTCACGAAGTTGCCGAGGCCTGGGCTCATTCTGTGGTTCTCCTGCTTCAGCCTCTTTAGCTAGAATTGCAGGGTTGAACCATCCGGTCTTATGTTAGGGATTGAAGTTCAGAGTAGCAAAATATGAAAACCCTCAAGGACTTTAATGCTCCCACCCCCCTTTTTGGAGACACTTTCCCTAAGTTGCCCAGACTGGCCTTGAACTTGTTACTATTCTGCTTTAGTAGCTGTGCTGAGATGACAGGCATGCACCAGTGTACTTTTTTTCTGTGGGGTGTGGTATTGAGATTGAACCTAGATCCTCACACCTCAACCCTGAGGACTGAAAATTTTCCCTGGTCCAGGGAATAGCTCAGTTGCTAAAGTACACAATCACCAGGATGAGATTGACCTTCAAAACCCGTTTGAAAAGGCCAAGCACAATAGTGTGTACCTGTATTCCTAGCTTTGGAGAGGTGTCAACAAGCAGAAGGACCTCGGGGCTCTGCGTAGCTAGCTCACCGAAAGACTCTGTTTCAAAAACATGTAAATGGCACCTGAGGAATACAACACATGCACGTGTGCCCGCACAAATGTGTACCTACCACACGTACACATGAAAAATAAGATTAGTAAAACAGCCTTGGAGACTCTTGTCTTTGACATGCAATTAAAATGATAATCTCTGGGTCTCCAGAATAAACTCTTATTTTCTAGTTTTAGGACAGAATTCCATTTTTTGTTTGTTTGTTTGTTTGCTTGTTTTTGTTTTTCAAGACAGGGTTTCTCTGTGTAGCCCTGGCTGTCCTGGAACTCACTCTGTAGACCAGGCTGGCCTCAAACTCAGAAATCCACCTGCCTCTGCCTCCCAAGTGCTGGGATTAAAGGCGTGCACCACTACCGCCCGGCTAGAATTCCATCTTTGAATTTTGATAGCATTAGGGTATTAGTGTTAGTGGTACAAAGGAAGAAAAGTCTTCTCGGGATGGAAGGGTAGAAGAGTTAGGAATGAACATACTAAATGGTTAATCTTTGTTTTCATTTTCAAGATATGTGTAACACACCAACTTACTGCGACCTAGGAAAGGCTGCCAAGGATGTCTTTAACAAAGGGTATGGTAAGTATCCAACGGCAAACTTTATGTCCAGTCAAGGTTCGTGGCCAAGTCTGAGGATTTAGCTGCATGTTTTTACAGATCCTTAAAATGTTTGCTTTGTAGGCTGGGGAAATGTGTGAGATGTGTTCGCTAGTAAAGTGAGGGAAAGTGACCGTTCATTTACGTCACAAGTATCAGGGCTGTTAGCAGCTCCTTACCTCTCATTAGGCTCCTTTACAAACATTCAGAGAGTAGTTATTATACATAGACATGGACATATCTAATATTATCTGTAACATGAAGGAGCATCCACATTTAATATTTATGCCTCATTTCACTAGTTCAGGTTATGACTAAAGTGCTTATCTCCTCTCTGCTTTTTCTTTCTTGAGACAAGGTTTCACTCTGTAGCCCTGGCTGACCTGAACTTGCTTTGTAGACCAGGCTGGCCTGGAATACAGAGATCCACTTGCCTCTGCCTTCTGAGTGCTGGGATTAAAGGTGTGTACTACTATTCCCAGCCCATATAATGTTTTTTAATATACTAACTTTTAATGGAAGTAGAGATGTAATATTTTTATTTCTTTGGTAACAATATATTATCTTTATTACAATTAGAAAATGTTCTAGATTTTAAAATTTTTAAGTTTTTGATTTTTCTGTGCTGCATGCTCCTTTCCTTATTGTTATCTTTTTACCTTGCATACACATACTCATGCACAAATGTACATATACCCGTGGTCATACATACACACACAACACATAGAAATTTGAGATATTTTAGATTTTAGAATAGTGCATTTTTCTTTCTTTTTTTTTATACTCTAAAGTATAAAAAAGGTATGAGTTTATTCATTTTTAGGGCATTTAGAATTATACTTCTTTTGTCATAATTCAGTTTCTTTTCAAATTCTTGTCTGATAAGAATATGTGTTTTTCATATGGGATATGTAATGTATTCATTTCATATTTTTTAAGTTGAAAAAACTGGAACAAAAGTTACATTTTGTATATTACTTTGTTTTTGAATGTTTCTAGGGTTTGGCATGGTCAAAATAGATCTGAAAACCAAGTCTTGTAGTGGAGTGGTGAGTACCTTATATATTTCTAATAGGTCAAGCATGTTACCTTAAGGGGACTGGTTTTAAAATAATTGTTTCCTGTTGTATAAACCAGCATGCTCTTGACACTGCCGCCTCCCTTATAGCAGTGCCCTTCTCTGACTCAGTGGGCCTGTAAATCCAGGAGATGTTAGGTTGAATTTGGCAGTTGGATTTGTTGTCTTTATAAGAGTATCAGGAATCTGACTCTTAGATGATACAGAATGTATATGTTTGACTCCTGTCATATATGTATAAACTTTCATGAATGTGTATGAGTACTGAAACCTTTACTTCCATTATAATGGTTTATACAAGTTTTATAAAAATAAATTAATTTTAATTTGTCTTTTTCATTATTTATACAAAATATAGAAATATAATTTATTTTTAACATATGTACATGTACAAGATTATTTTATATTTCTAAAAGAGAATTAATTTATGTGTATGGACATTTTGCCCAGATACATGTCTGTGTACCTTGTGTGTGCTTGGTGCCCAACAAAGCCAAAAAAGGATGTCAGACCACTTGGAGTTATAGTTGTGAGCCACCTTGTGATTTCTGGGAATCAAACCATAGTTCTTTGGAAGACCTCGTTTTTATGTGGTTTTTCTGTTGCTTTTTAAAATTTTTTTCATTACTATTATTATTGTTGTTGTTATTGGGTTTTTTTGTTGTTGTCTTTTGAGACAGAGTTTTTCTGTGTATCCCTGGCTGTCCTGGAATTTGCTCTGTAGACCAGTCTGGCCTTGAACTCTCAGAGATCTCCTGCCTCTGTCTCTTGAGTGCTGGGATTAAATATGTATTATGTGTGTGTGTGTGTGTGTGTGTGTGTGTGTGTGTACATATATGTACATATATATATATACATATATATATATATATATATATATATATTTGTTTTTGGTTTTGTTTTGTTTTGTTTTGAGACGGAGTTTCTCTGTGTAGCCCTGGCTGTTCTGGAACTCACTCTGTAGACCAGGCTGGCCTCGAACTCAGAAATCCGCCTGCCTCTGCCTCCCAAGTGCTGGGATTACAGGCGTGTGCCACCACCGCCCGGTTTGATTTTGTTTAACTGATTCTCTTCTAGTCTCTTTCACTGGAAGTTTAGATGTTGGTATATTTTTCAAAACATCATTAGCTAGACATTCAGTAAATCTCAGCAAATAGATTAACTTTTTCTTCTGGTACTGCATGTTGACCCTAGGACCTTATACATGCAAGACAGGTACTCTGCCAGTGGACGACACCCTTAGCTCCTGCCCTGCTTTTACTCTTTAAGACAAGGTCTTACCGAGTTGCGAGTTGCCAGCGTTCTCTTTGAGCCCACCTGTGCCCCGCCCCAGCCGTCTAGCATCCCGTGGGAGCCTGGGCCACTAAGCCCAGCCGGCTGACTTTCTCCTTCTCTTTTCTTTTTTCTTCCTCCCCCCTTTTCTTCTTTTTTTCCTTTTTTTTTTCTCCTTTTTTTTGGTGCTGGATACCCAGGGCCTTGTGCATGCTAGACGAGCCCTACCACTCTGGCTCTCACCCAGGAGAACTTTTAATTCTCTGTATTCTCTGATTGACTTCTACAGGTTACATCTTTATTCAAACCCATATAAGTTTTATTTGTGAATATCGTATTTAATTAGACGATGGAAGGTGTGTGCGTTTGGTATGATACTTCGCATTGTACTCTGCACGGCTGTGGCTTGTCTCGAGCATGCTTTCCTGGGTTTCTCTATCAGAAATGAATATATGTATGACCTGCTGTTCTAAGGAGGCTGTTGTATATGGTTCTGTTGAAATAGGAAAACTGTACACATTTTAGAATTTTCACAAGTTACAGTAGTTGTGTTGGAAAAGTCAACTGTACCTTTCTCTCTCCCTTTCATGCTGCTGTGGTGCCGGTGTGCATTCAGATGGTGAGGAGAAAGCCTTCCTGTGTGCTTGCTCTGTGGCTGTCTGTCTCTGGATTAACTTAGGATTAATTTTGTCTTTTGTTGTACATTTTTTATGTGTTACAGTGATCTTTGTCTATGTTGCTTACAAACATTAAATGCATAGCCATTTTCATGTTGTAAATGGATTTTATACTTATTTTACTTAATTGTCAAATTAGACCCAAACTAGGCAATGTCTGCACTTCAGCTTAGAACAGTGGTAACCTTCTCCTTGAGTCTGTGTGTCTGGTGCTTTAGAATCTTGATAAAAGCTTCAGACTTAGGAGACAGAAGGGAGACATGGAATAACATCAGAATAGTTACGTTTGCTGTATTTGTCATTTTTGGAAAGCAAATGTAAAAACTACAATATTAGACAATTAGATTTAATCATTAAAAGCAAACAGTCTTCACATTAAGGGATTTAACCTGAGCTGCTAAACATGGCTTACGATATATCGTTTTTTCTTAATGCCTTTCCCTAAGTGGACAGCATGATTTTCATTGTGTAGTGTTAAACGATCGTAGGTAGTTCCCTACAGCTTCATGTGTGTAGAACTTGAGTTAGGGCTAAAGGGAGGATTCTTGTCGCAGTCAGTGAGACAGAACTGCTTAGGAAAGGTAGGCTTTCACTGCTGCTGGCCAGGTTTCTGTTTATCCTTGAAATGCTCCTTGAAAACAGGGTCAGACAAACGTTTCCTTCTTGGCAGTCACAGACCGTCAGCGACAGACATTGACTGTTTGCTTCCCTAGAAGGCGGCCTGTTCCTAACTGCTAATTGTCACAGGATGGAAAGGACACTGGAGCTGGAGGAAGACACTTGTAGCATTCATAGCGATTATTTGATACTTTAGAGGGGTAGACCAGATGGAGAAGGAGGAAAGGGGAATTAAACATTCTGTTTTATTGTGAAAATAGGTATAGTTTCGATGTTTGAAATGTTTATGGTGAAAGTTTATAGATAGTTTGTGGTTGAAGCATTCATGTGTGACAGCACTGTAAATATACTCTAATGCTGTGTCAGTATCTGATCGGAAAGGTTCATGTTTATTTTACGTGTATTTTTTCACAGTGTTTTTGTCTTTTCTAGTGCTGGGATGGAACCCAGGTCCTTGAGCATACTAGGCAAGCACTTTACCATTTAGCTACTTCACACGCCCATAAAAATACATTTTTAAAAACAGCAGTTGGGGCCGGAGAGATGGCTCAGCAGTTAGAAGTATTCGCTGTACTTGCCGAGGGCCCAGGTTTGGTCCCTAGCGCCCACGTACAGTTTACAGCTGCCTGCAACTACTTCCACTGGGTCCAGTTCCCTTTCTGGTCGGTGGTCACCAGACATACACATAGTATACATACATATATACAGACACTGATATGGACACATAAAGTGAGACAAAATCACAACCAAAGCAGTAGGCTGATGATAGAGCCCAGTGATGGAGACTCGGGCAGGGCCTTGGGTTCCACCCCTAGCACACCCCCACCTCTACCCTCACTGCACCCCACCTTAACCCTCCATCCCCCCCCCACTTCTACAGCCCTGGTTTACAAAGTACTAAACTGTTGACTATAAAAAGAAAGTGGAAGCTAGAGTTTAGATTTTTAATCCTTTCTAAATTTACTGTTTGACAAGTAGTATAGAGAATTGATCATCATCTTAGGCTGTGAACGAGAGATTCTCAAAATTCAGTGTTTTTTCCTTATTAATAAAGACATTTATTTACATGAGAGATTTTTTTCTCTTAAAGTTAGGAATTTAATATGCTCATTAAAAAAAGAATATGTGGAACAATAAATATCAGTGAGAAGGAGGAGTAATAGAAAGTTCTAACCTGGTTAGAGACAAAAAGGAAACAGGTGGTCTGTTGTTGGAGGATAGGGTTGTTTTCTGTTTGGTGAAATTGTTTTAAAATAATTATTTTTTTCTTGTTTACCAGGAATTTTCTACTTCAGGTCATGCTTATACTGATACAGGGAAAGCATCAGGCAACCTAGAGACCAAATACAAGGTCTGTAACTATGGGCTCACCTTCACCCAAAAGTGGAATACAGACAATACTCTTGGGACGGAAATCTCTTGGGAGAATAAGGTAAGAAAAAGCACCAGAAGCTATTTGTAGGTTTAATAGTTCTTTGACATCACATAATGTCAATATAAAAATAATAACTAGGGCTAGAGAGATGGCTGAGTTGTTGAGAGCAAGTTCTGCTCTTCCAGAGCCTGAGTTCAGGTCTCCGCGCCTTGCTTCTCAGGGGGTTCACAGCCACCTGCCTCCAGCTCCAGGGGGCCTGATAGCCCCGCCCTCACGGGGACCTGCACCCACGTGTGTGTACTTCCATACAAGTACACGCAAATACGTGTGAGTAAGAATAATTAAAATAATTCTAAAAAAATGAACAAACACCAAATATAATCTGAGTGGGATTTTAAAATGTCTTCTACCATATTTTCTTTCTGTAGACTTTTTATTTACTTTCTCAGAGTGTCTTAACTTTTCTAGGAAGCCACATTGTATCTTTGTTCCGATTAGTTGTGTTACACAGTTGATCCTCTCCTGAGTAGAACAGACTCTGTAATTTAGATTATTTTTGTAATCTTTGCAAAATTAGCTGTACAGAAACGTTTCTGTATTTTCTAATGTTTCAAGGAGAAAGCTGATGAGCTGGTTTTTGTGGACACTGTGTTCAGGGTCCTGGACAGGACTTTTGGAGAACGGATCCCTTGTGGTACTGGCAGCTCTCAGACTTTCTTTGAAGTTGACCCTGAACTCCTGATTTTCCTGCCCATACCTCTAGTGCAGGGATTACAAGAGCGAGCCACCATGCCTAGTTGTGTTTTCAGGGTGCATCTATATCAGCACATACGGAGTGGAGTCGTGTAGCTAAAGAAGTTGGCTTTGTTAATGTCGGGTTATCTTACAGTTATTTCAAGAGAACAACAAGATTATTTGGTTCAATTGGAACAATTTTCATCAGTAATTTTGATTATTTAATGTATTAGGATTTCGTTTGTTACATTTTAACATTTTAAAAGTTTTGAGATGGGGTCCTCATCATGTCACCCAGGCTGGCTGTAAACTTTCGGGCTTAAGATTTTCTGCCTCAGCCTCCTGAGTAGCTTGGACTATAGAGACAGGCCACCATAACCAGCTTAATTTATGTTTTGATGAGAAAACCATGAAGAGGGCTGCGTTTGAGGGAAGGAGTTAAGGGGATAAAGAAAGGCGGGAGGTGAGATCCGGGAATGGTGGTGTGCGCCTGTGACCCAGCACTGGGGCGGCGTGTGCGCTGTGGGGGCAGGGGGATCTGAGGTCAAGGCGAACCTGGTCTACAGAGGGAGTTCCAGGACAGCCAATGCTACACAGAGAAACCCTGTCTTGGAAAAAAAGAAAGGAAGAAAAGATGGGGGAGATAATTTATTATATAATTTACTATCTTGCTTTCTTTCAAAACTTTATTATTAAAGAAGCCTTAGTGTTGTTCTTTTGAGTTAAGAATTGAAAATTGTTAATTGACAAATTTTTGTTTTACAGTTGGCTGAAGGGTTGAAACTGACTCTTGATACCATATTTGTACCAAACACAGGGTAATTATCCAAACCCATTTTCTTCTGAAGGGGCAGGGAGAGACCGGGGGTGTGGGGGGGGTTGTTTTGGCTCTAAAGGAAGAGTTCCTCAAGGCAGCATAATATTTACAGTAAAAAAAAAATATATTAAAACAGGCACATCTGTGTAGGTTAGGAGTTAGAAGGACGGAGACCCCAGTCCTCTGTATCCGGAAGACGGAGGAGTCTGGCAAGAGTGTAATCTAAGATTGTAAGGACCAGGGGGGACGTAGTGTCGGAGCCTTGGAAGTCCTCCAGGCTCAGTCTGTTTGCCGTTATTTCATTTCTTATCTGCTTATCCTGGTTTTCTGCTGTCTGAAGGCAGAGATACTAGATAAATGCAAAGAGAAGTTTGTTTTTAGACATAACAATGGGTCTGTTCTTCTTGTCACATGCCTTATTTTTAGAAGAATCTCTTAAAAGACTTGTAAGGCAAAACTAACTGAATATTTAGCATTGCTATTAAAAATATATTTTGGCTGTGTGTGTTGGCACATGCTTTAATCCCAGCTTTATGGAGATAGACAGGCAGATCTCTATAGTTCCAGGCTAGCCAGGGCTACACAGTGAGAACTTATCTGAAACAAGCAACGAAAAAGTGTAGTTCAATTAACAGGTTAGTTAGGTGTTTTGATGTTACATTTTAGCACTTAAAAGTGCTTGAAGATAATTTCTCATGTGTCTGCATTTTCAGTTTATTAATTTGGCACATAAATATTTTACTACTTATAGAATTTGCATTTTTGACAAAATGTTTTTATCTGTGGTGTAATGTGTAGTATTTGAATATGTGTATATATTATATAATCAAATAGAGTACGTATATCTCCTCAAACATTGATCATTTGAGTTGAAAGCAAATTTAAAATCCTTGCTTTGTTTTTTAAATACACAGTACTTTATATATAGACCCTGCTGTGCAACAGAACATCAAAACACTCCTCCCACAGCATCTGTTGATGTGCTCATGCCTTATAAAATCAACCATAGAATACTTCGTTATTTTATATAATCACATATACATTTCTTTTTGTGTGTGTGGGTTTGTTTTTTGAGCAGAGTTTTTTTGTGTAGCCCTGGCCTCTTCTGGAACTCACAGAGATCTACCTGACTCTCCCTCCTGGGGTTAAAGTGCTGGGATTAAAGGAGTGTATCACAGTTCCCACTGACATACAGTTGGATCCTAAGGGTTGTATTTGTAGAGCTAAGTCCTTTGTAGCATTTTTACCATATAGTATGTCGTCTACCTTTGGGGAGGGTCTGACTTTACACCTCACTGGAAATGTGGACTCATGGTTTTTATCATGTTGTTTGTTTTTTACAGAAAGAAGAGTGGGAAGTTAAAGGCCTCCTATAGACGGGATTGTTTTAGTCTCGGCAGTAATGTTGATATAGATTTTTCTGGACCGACCATCTATGGCTGGGCTGTGTTGGCCTTTGAAGGTTGGCTTGCTGGCTATCAGATGAGTTTTGACACAGCCAAATCCAAACTGTCTCAGAATAACTTTGCTCTTGGTTACAAGGCGGCAGACTTCCAACTGCATACTCACGTGTGAGTGTTCATTCCGTCCTTAGTGCCAGCGCAGTTCCCCTGAAAGGTGGGAGTTGTTGTTAGTGCTGAGACGTTGAAAGGATGGTAATGCTGCTTGCCAGGTGCCAGTCCTGCTGCGTGTCTCATCGTCAGCCGTGCATCGTCGGGAAGGTCACACACGGAGTGTGTTGGGCTGCACTGCTGTGTTTCTGCTGTCAGCTCTCACCCCCAAACTGTGGGTTGTGTTAGCATCTGTAAAACCAGAGTGGAGACAGCCCACAGCGTGCAGACAACTCCCTGTTACTTTTGATTTATTTTGACTGTATCTGGAAGCAGATGTTTAGAACACTAAAAACAATCACCATTAATTTGAGTGAACTGGAACTCCTCTGGTAATGGTGTATGGAGATTTTCATGTACCTATGGTCGAAGCCTCATTACTACTTCTGTTGCATCCAGAAATAATAGGGATCTCAGTGTGATCCTGGATTTCAGGGTTGGCTGAGTCAGCCTCAGCCTGTCCTTACAGTATAGTTAGGGTTTGGTGCTTCAAGACAAAGTCTCATGTAGCTCAGGCTGACCTCAAACTCATGTCGTCTTGATTGACTGACCTTGAACTCCAGATCCTCTTGCCCATTCCTCCCAGTGCTGAGGTTATAGGCAGGAATGAGCTGTGTTTCTGAGGTACGCTCTAATAGCGTAATACTCTTACTATAGAACGTGGTCTTTAAGCACTGTTGTTGGAGAACCGTGGTATGCTTCAAAGAGCCACAGGCTTATATCTGCAGCAGTGCATCCTGACTGTTGACTGTAAAGTGTTCTCTCACTCTGTGGGTGTGTACTAAGTAAAACTAGTATGGTCTTTATTCCTCTATTTTTAATCTCTTTCCAAAGTATTTATGGGCCTAGATCCTATGAAAGAGAGACTTATAGGTTATAGTTTCTAAATTATATGAAAGAAACCCATAGGTTACATAATTACTTGAGGTGTCTGCCTTCAAGCATAGTTGAATTCTGTCTCAAAAATTTTATAGTATGTTAAAGAGCCAAGTAAATCAGTCAGGAGCTATTATGCTTTAACTAGGCTTTTACATATTTTGTAGGTTGGTTTTATGTCTTGCTTAATAGTCATCTGTATAAGAAATTTGCTAGACTCTATAGAAATATAGAATTTGTTTCCATGTCTCAGCAGTAAACAGTTCCATCTTTATGAATCTAATTTTTATACCATGAAAACAGGAATGATGGCACTGAATTTGGAGGCTCTATCTACCAGAAAGTGAACGAGAAGATTGAAACGTCAATAAACCTGGCGTGGACAGCTGGCAGCAACAACACTCGTTTTGGCATCGCTGCGAAATATAAGCTGGATTGTAGAACTTCTCTCTCTGTAAGAATGTGCTGACAGATTGGATCCTAGTTGTAAACGAGTGCTGGAGAACCGTTAGAGTTTGCATGTTCTTTATTACTTGATGACTTCACTCATGTAGTGAAAAGGCCATCATGTCTAAGGCAGGAAATTTGGGTACTAGTCCTAATTTCTCAGCTGTTGTGTGGCCTTGACCTCAATAAATTCTCACATGTAAATTCATGGGAGAAGATTACTATGTTTACTACTAATAGTTATTTAAATTAACACTAACAGCAATTTAGCTCTTAGGTGTAATGCTTTTGCAAGTATTATCCCACGTAATTCCTGTAACTGTTCATTGTGGTGAAAAGCAATACCCTTATCCCTGTTTTACAGTTCACCTGGAAACTAGGTGGGGGGTCATAGTAAGCAGCAGTGTCAACATACAGATCCAGATCTGGCTTATGACTCCTGAGTTCATGTTGTCATAAACTCTAATAGCTTCGTCACTGTAGGAGGGTGTAAATTGGCTCTTAGGGAATTTATATAGGTCAGGCATGGCGCTGCATACTTTTAGTCCCAGCACTTGGGAGGCAGAGACCGGCAGGTCTTTATGATTTCTATGTAGTGGGTTTCAGGATAGTCAGGGCTGTGAAGGGAGGCTCTGTCTTGAAACAACAAGCAATTCAGTACATAGGGATGTTTGTTTGGTAACACAGTGTGCTTGAAAATCTTTAAATCATACATTCTTATTACCCACAATTCCCATCAGTCCCTTACCTTCTTTATGTACACCAGTACACTGTCAGTGTCTTCAGACACACCAGAAGAGGGCATCAGATCCCATCACAGATGGTTGTGAGCCACCATGTGGTTGTTGGGAATTGAACTCCGGACCTCTGGTAGTAGTCGGTGCTCTTAACCACCAAGCCATCTCTCCAGCCCCCTCCTCTTGACTTCTTAAAGATTTATCTCTTTACGGTGTTAATATTTCTAAATTTGCCCAGCACTTTTAGCTTTAGAACCTGTGTGCGTGAGGTAGTCTTTGCGTTGAGCTGGCATGCTGTGAAGTTGTATTCTAACTGCTGCCTCTTCATCTCTCCATCTTAGGCCAAAGTAAACAATGCCAGTTTAATTGGACTGGGTTATACGCAGACCCTCCGACCAGGTATGTAAAGGGAATTAATTAGTGGAAGGTCAGGGCAGAAAGGTATGAAGAGATAATGAGAATGATCTTTACAACCACTACAATAACCACTATGGGTTGACTCACGCCATTCTGTAACAGCTAGTTATACAAAGTAGAACAGAGCAGGTGCTTTTGTTGTAAGTTTCTAACTATGATTTCTAATTAGTTTAAAACTATGACTAACTACTAGCTTTTGAATTTGGCTCATTCCTCATCATTCTTTTTATTTCTTTTTTTTTTTTTTTTTTTTTTTTTTGTTTTTATGTTTGTGTTTTGTTTTGTTTTGTTTGTTTGGATTTGCCTTTTCCGAGACAGGGTTTCTCTGTATGCCCTGGCTGTCCTGGAACTCTGTAGACCAGGCTGGCCTCGAACTCAGAAATCCGCCTGCCTCTGCCTCCCAAGTGCTGGGATTACAAGCATGCGCCACCACCACCACCTGGCTTTTTTTTTTTTTTTTTTTTTTTTTTTGATTTGGTTTTTTCAAGACAGGTTTCTTTGTTTTGTTTTTTGTTTTTTGTTTTTGTTTTTTTTTAATATATTTAACTTTATTTTATATATGCATTAGTGTTAGGATGTCATAGGCCCTAGAATTGGAGTTACAGTTGTGAACTGCCATGTGTTTGCTGGGAATTGAACTTGGACCCTCTGGAAGAGCAGCAGGTGCTCCTAACCACAGAGCCATCTCTCCAACATTCCACATCAGTCTTAATGTTGAACTCCAAGTAGTTTTTCCTTCTCAGCCTAGACAACTGTGCCAGGGCAATACAGCTCACGCCTACCTATATATACTCCATGCTAGTCACTTAAATCACTTATTTCTAGAAAATTTAGGGCTGAGTATGATTCTGGCTGCAAGTAATTATGGTGTTTTCTTCTCCTTAGGAGTCAAACTGACCCTGTCAGCTTTAATAGATGGAAAGAACTTCAATGCAGGAGGCCACAAGGTTGGATTGGGATTTGAACTGGAGGCTTAATGTCGTTTTGAGTAGAGTATCAATTGTCCCTGGGAATGAAGAGAAATGAACCCACTATGTTTTGGCCTTAAAATTCTGTGAAATTTCAAAAGTGTGAACTTTTTATTCTTCCAAAGAATTGTAATTCTTCCCACACTGAAGTCTAGAGATTACAGATCCATCCAATGGGAGGTCCTTGAAGGCATGCCTGGAAATTGTCGTGTTTGTGCCACATTTCAGTTGAGTTCCGCAGAGTTAATTTAAATATGTTCCTCAGCAACAACGTAGTGTCATGTTAAAGGAAGTGACCGCCTCCCCAGTTTGTACATCGCGTCCTGCATGTCCCACTCCACTTTTCCACGACCTTTTGTTATATCAGTCTCTGCTCTAGTGAGATCTTTGGTTTTGCATCAGAGTAAAATAAACCCATCACATTTGGAACATAATTGTTTATCTGATTTATTAGTAGTGGTTGGTTTGTTTTTGAAAGTGGAGTTATTTCTGAAGTGGTGTGCTTTCACCCCTCCCATCGACTTCTGGGTCTCACTCTGCTCCTGGAAGGATAAAGCGGTGGCGGGGCTCTGCTGCCGAGAAGCACAGCTCTTGAGGAACTAGCACTTGTACCCTGTTGCAGTGTCCTGAGACTGCTGAGTGCATTGTTGGGGAAGAGATGTGCGGAGCGAGAGACGGAGGCTGGGAGGCTGCCGTGGGAAGGGGTGTCTCCTGACGCGCCAGGGCTTCAGAAATGTTTAGGTTTCTCGAGTACTAAGTGTGAGATTACAGCTGAAGATGGAGTTACGGTTAGAAACGACACGGGCAGACCTAAGTCTGTCCTAGTTCTAAGCTAGTTAGAAGTCAGACCGCTTAGAACTAGATAGGAACTCCCATTCTTCACAACCCTTCCTCCGTCATTACTTCAAGCACTTTGATTTATATTTTTTGTAGATGTTGTTAGCATTTTAAGAGATCTCATAGGTGTCTATAGGTTAAAGTGCTTAGCTCCTTTTAGAATACACTTTTTCTAAAATGATTTTTCCTTTTAAAAATTACTTTAAAATTTACTGCCCTCTGTTTTCTATTGCGGTGACAAAGCACTGACCAAGGCTACTCATAAAAGCAAGCTTATGCTTCAGCGGTTAGGATGCGGGTGGAGCAGTGGCTCGTGGTGGCCTAGAGCACGCCGTGTAAGTGGGAGGCAGAGTGGGACATGGTGGGAATTTGGAACCTCAAAGTCTCCCCCAGAGACACCGCCTAATCCTTCCCCAACAGTTCTAGAAGCTGGGGACAAGTATTCAAAAATGGGCCTGTGGGAGCCATTCTCAAACGATCTCTCTCTCTCTCTCTCTCTCTCTCTCTCTCTCTCTCTCTCTCTCTCTGTCTGTGTGTGTGTGGTTATGTATATACCACCTGTATATGGCTGTTAAGCTTAGTATAAGGACACCTGAGCCATGGAATTTGAGATTTAATTATAATTACTTTGTTTAAATTAAATGATTAATTACATGTAGCAGTAGCTGTTGCAAATTTGCCCTTCAAATGTTTGGTATCAGTTACAATTCTGTCACTTCTGTCACGGTGCCCGTCCAATGCCCTTATATGCACATTAACTCTGTTGCCACACTACCAAATGTTTGATTGTAGGTGAAAGGTTCTATCTTCTCTTAATTTATACTTCCCCAGTGGCAAATGAGAAGGGCTGTTTTCACATATTTACTGGTCATTTATAGTCTAATATACTCGTTAGGATTCCTTGTTCTTTGGAAGACTCCAAGGTAAGACAGTACTTAACCCTGACAAAGCCTGTCTCAGGCTGCTAGATAAGTCTTTGCCCGAGTTATGGCTGAGTAGCTGAGTAGCTCACACACCGCTGAGCCTAGATAGTATCTGCCTGCCATAGCAGTCATAGGATAAAAGTTTATTTTCTTGAATATAATCTTTGTGTTTTGAGCTACCATTAAAGAGAAAGTAAAACAGTAAAGAAGGCAATCTATAAACAGTAGATGCCCATGTATTCTGTATCACAGAAGCACAGTATGTGTGGTGTGAGTCGACAGATTCTGGTGTGGGTGAAGGAAGACGCTATCACAAGTCATGGTATAATGAAAAAAAGCTATCACAGTGTGTCTGCGGATTATCTTGCAAGGTGATTTCTTCAGTCTAGTGTGGTTAAGAGTGTAAGCAAGTGGAAGTGACAGGGTTGGAGCAGCACCAGCCTTGAAGGAAGAGCTAATAAGCTGTATGTGCCCATGGTTATTCCTAGTTATTTCACCTTTGAAGCTGGTTGTGTTCATGTCCTCAATTAGGCAATAGTTTCTTCTAAATTAATGATATGCAGAGTTAAGAGAGTCAAATTTTATCTATTGATAAATATGGATGTGTGTAAAGTTTAAATTCAACCTTTATTCAGGGATTTAATCAAATTGTGGCTGGCTGGGCTGTATGATAAGTAAAAGTGCTGTCTTAGGGTTTCCATTGCTGCGAAGAGACACCATGACAACTCTTACAAAGGAAGCATTTCATTGGGGCTGGCTTACAGTTTGAGAGGGTTAGTCCTTTATCATCATGGTGGGAAGCATGGCTGCATGCAGGCAGACATGGTGCTGGAGAAGGGGCTGAGAGTTCTACATCTTGATCTGAAGACAGCCAGGAGACTAACATCCATACTGGGTAGAGCATAGGAGGAGACCTCAAAACCTAACCCCACAGTGACACACTTCCTCCACCAAGGCCACACCCCCAAAAGTGCCACTCCCCATGGGCCGAGCATTCAAACACTTGAGTCTCTGAGCCTAACCTATTAAAATCACTACATTCCACTCCCTGGCCCCCACAGGCTTGTAGTCATACCTTATTGCAAAATGCATTTAGTCCAATCTCGAAACCCCCCATCTGTCACAGTCTCAGCAATGTTTAAAAGTCCAAAGTTATAAGTCTCTTCTGAGATTTATGCAATGTCTTCACTGTGATTCTCTATAAAATCAAAAAACATCACAGCATATGCATCACCACTGATAGTCTCTCCCGACCTTTCACAGTGACAGGCCTCAGCTGCTCTCCATGATCTCTTTGTGCCTTCATAACAAGTACCACCCGGCTGACTCTTGACCATGGCTACCTCGCACAACGGCCTTCATGCAGGAGCAGCCCTGCCACACACCTGGTCCCACCAGCTTTGTCTTAGTCTCAGAGTGAAATTCCATCCTTGGCTCTAAAGCCAGGATCACTCGGCCAGAGCTGCCACGTCCTGCTGCGTGCCAGGACTGGACGGAACATGGTCCCCTTGTTCAATTACATCCCCAGCAGCTTTCTGTTCTGTGGCTTCCTGTACCACCTAAGCCTGGCCGTCCTGCAACTTGCTCTGTAGACTGACCTTGAACTCTGAGATCTGCATGCCTCGGTCTCCTGAGTATTTGGGTTAAAAGTCTGTACCACTGTGCCTGGACCTAAGTTTTTCTTTAATTCCTTTTCCCAAGATCTTTGTAAGTTGTAGATTGTAGTTCATTCCAGCTATAGTCAAGTTGACGACTGAGAACAGCCGTCACAATCTGACACACAATCACACCTCTTTATATCCAAATGACACCAAAAACCAGGCCGTAATCTTGCCTAACATGATCTAACTACCCCTTGCTCAACTACAAAGGCAAAAGCTTAGCTGGGTGGGATCACCACTCCCTTAATCCCATTTAGTATCTTTGAACATAGGGTTTGGCTCCATTCCACTTCCTGGTGGCCCTTTAGTACTTGAACCACACAGTTTTATATTTTTCCTTTCTCAGTTTGCTATGCTTGATCAAAATGCTCTTTATAAGAGTGAACTATAGGACTGTGCTAAGCTCTTTTTCTTTTTCCTTTCTTTTTCTTTTTTTCTTTCTTTTTTTTTTTTTTTTTTGAGACTTCATTTGTAAATAAAGCCTGAGGCAGAATCTTCAGACAAGGGCAAAAACCAACCACATTCTTCACCAAAATATCAGAAGAATGATCTTAGGCAACATATGAAAATCCTCCTCTGAAACCTCTTTGTTTGTTTGTTTGGTTTTTTTTCCAAGACAGGGTTTTTCTGTGTAAGTCCTGGCTGCCCTGGAACTCACTCTGTAGACCAGGCTGGCCTCGAACTCAGAAATCCGCCTGCCTCTGCCTCCCAAGTGCTGGGATTACAGGCGTGCGCCACCATGCCCGGCTCCTCTGAAACCTCTTGAGGAGGTTTCAAATCACCCTCAGCACCACTACCTTCCATATGGCCTATTCTTCCTGTATGGCCTATTCAACTCCACTTGAAGCATTCCACTGCTTTGCTAACCCAAAGTTCCAAAATCCACATTCCTCCAAACAAAAACATGGCCAGGCCTCTTACAGCCCCTGGGACCAACTTTTTTTTTTTTTTTTTTGGTTTTTTTTTTGGTTTTTTCGAGACAGGGTTTCTCTGTGTAGCCCTGGCTGTCCTGGAACTCACTCTGTAGACCAGGCTGGCCTCGAACTCAGAAATCCACCTGCCTCTGCCTCCCAAGTGCTGGGATTACAGGCGTGCGCCACCACGCCCGGCTCCCTGGGACCAACTTTTGTCTCTGGGTTTCCATTGCAGTGAAGAGACACTGTGACCAAGGCAACTTTTATAAAGGAAAACATTTAACTGGGGCTGGCTTACATGCCAAGTACCATCATCTCAAAGCTGTGTAGACAGGAATCACATGGTTTCATATACTGATAAGTTGCCGGTCACTTGATATGAGGTGACCCATTTAAACCTCACAGTGGCCATCTTGGAGTCCCGTAGTACAAAAAGAAGAGCGGAGAGAGTCGTCCCAGGCAGAGCAGTTGATATGGGTTCTCAGCTTCTCCCGCCCTGCTGCAGCGGAGGCTCAGGCTCTTCCTGTGCCCCTTGAGACCTAATCTGTGCATCCCTTCACAGTGCAGTCTCGCAAGCCCCTGGGCACCTGTGTGGCTTTGTGTTGCTTTTTGTGTCTTCTGGATTTCACCACAGCCTCAGTCTGGCAGCTGTGAGTACAAAGCCAACACTCTCTGTGTGTTTATCTGCAGGGGCCCACTGACTCTGTACCTCCACTTAGGAGTTTGCTTTGAGGAATCATCAGGGATTCACAAAGCTTGCGTGGGAGGTTTCTCACTGGTGGTAGTATTTTTTTGCGGATGGATGTTTTGCCAGCACATGTGTGCCTGTGGGCACAGAAGTTGGAAGAGGGATTGGATCCCCTGGAACTAACTGCAGATGATTGTGAGGTGCCATGTGGGTGGTGCTTGTCTTCCTGGAAGGTGTTGCCTGTAATTATAAAAAAAAAAAAAAAAAAAAAAATCCACGACAATCTGGCTAATCGCCGACACTGGCAGTCTTGATCTGTTCTCAGATAGCCCATGACCGAGACCACGTGGTTTCTCCTAGCCAACGCTTCTCCCACAAACACTGGCTCTGCCTCTCCAGAGCTGAGATTGCTTCTCTCTGGCCTCGAGGCCCGGTCCCCTTGCCCAAGAGCTGCCGAACCATTCCGCACTCCCAAGTTCCCGCAGCTAGCTGTGGGCGAGCTCTCGCCAGCCCAAGCTCCACTGTGTTCTCTCTCCCCTGGAGCTTGGTCCTAGAATCCTGGCCAAATTCGGCCCCAGCTAAATTCCTTCCCTCCAGCCCACCTGAGTGGCTGCAAGTGGAAAACACCAGACAATCTTAGTTTAGAATCAACAGATGACACAGCTGCTGGGTGCCAAATCTTAGCATCCTAAACTCATCAACTATTCTGCGTTGGAAATCTTCCAGTGGCAAAACCCACCACCAGATCTAACAGTTCCTGGTCTACATCTCTTTTCCTCTCTTCCATATCCATCGAGTGCTTGGAGTGTGGGCCAATTTCTACCCTTTGCAAACTTTTCTGACCTCACCCACCCCACTGGTTGGCCTTTCCCCAGAGCTCAGATGAAAATAGCCTTGCATTTTCTAAAGCTTCTTGGTCAGTAGATACCTTTGTCTTTCTGTCTTGGCTTCTCAGTAAAGAGGGTTTCTGAAAGCAATCATAATTTCCTGTGATCATCAAAGAAGCATACTCCCGGTCATCACGTGCAACTCTGAACTAGAAGATAATCAACATTTTGCCAAGTGGTTTCCATGATACTTAAAAGGTCTAAAAAGACGTCTTTCTAACTACAATTAAACTTGACCCCACTAGGTGGCGCTGTGGTACCAACCAAAGATAAACAGCGGCTGTCCTGGCCCTCCCTGTCTGCCCTCGAGGTCACCCCGCCCATTGTCTTGGACCCCCCTCTCCTGCCCTTCTCACCATCCCTTGGCTAAGCAATGGCAAATTGGGAAAGACAAACTCCACCCCGTTCTAAGCAAAAATTCCTTTTGCTGTTTAAAGCAGGTTTCAGTCTCCAACAAGAACTCTTGTCCCTCGATTGTGTCTGAGGCACATCACTTAGGACATTAGTGGTTCTCACCCTTTCTAATGCGTTGGCTCTTTAATACAGTTCCTCCTGTGGTGATGACCCCCAACCATAAAATTATTTCCACTGCTACTTCAGAACTGTAGTTTTGCTGTTGTTATGAATCCTAATGTAAATATCGGATGTGGAAGATAGCTGATATGTAACCCCTGTGAGAGAAAGGGTCATTTAACCACAAAGGGACGGCGGCCCACGGGTGAGAACCACTGACTTAGACTCCTTTACTCTGACTTGTTTCCTTTGCAGAGGCTTACAGAACCGACCACCTTTCCTTCTGGGACTTTCTTCCACATCCTTACACACCTGTAGTCTTACTCCTAGGGCTCCTGTGCAGTCCTTTACCTTTCTGAGCTTAAATTAATTTTCTTTCTTTCTCTCTTTTTTTTTTGAAACAAAGAGTCTCACTATGTACCCTTGGCTGGCTTGGAGCTTCTGTGTAGACCAGGGTAGCCTGCCTCTGCCTCCCAAGAGCTGGGTTTAAAGGTGTGTGCCACCACCATAGTCGGCTACTTAGAAAAAAAAAAAAAAAAAAAAGCAACCCACAACATAGGGTCTCTCTGCAGTGCTGACTGTCCTGGAATTCTCTATTGTAGACCAGGCTAGCAGCTACCTTGCTTGCCTCTAGCTAAATGTTTGTCTTTATTTTGTTATAAAGATCTTAACAACAGTGGGATGTGGGGAACCCTCTAGAAACTACCAGAGACCTAAGAGGTGAGAAGCTCTAAGGCCTCAATGGTGGTGACCTTAGTCAAAATACTCAGTGTCGAGGACAGGGAGCTCGGAAGAGTCCATCTCCAGTAGATAGACAGGGCCTCAAGCGGAGACCGAGGGTTATTAACCCACAGTCAAAATTTCTGACCTAGAACCTTTTCTGTCTAAAAGAACTAGAGACAAAAATGGAGGAAAGACAGAAGGAAAGGCAGTCGGTCCGATGACTGGTCCAGCGTGGGATCCATTTCATGGGGGGACACCAAGGCCTGACACTATTACTGATGCTATGATGTGCTTTCAGACGGGAGCCTGGCATGGCTGCCCTCTGAGAGGCCTTACCAGCAGCTGACTGAGATGGAAGCAGATACTTACAACCAACCATTGGACTGAAGTGAGGGGGAGGGGGGACCCCTGTGGTTGAATTAGGGAACTGAAGAAACTTAAGGGGAGGGTGACCTCATAGGAAGACCAGCAGTCTCAATTAACCCAGACCCCAGGAAGCTCCCAGAGACTGAGCCACCAACCAGGAGCATACACGGGCCAGTCTGAAGTCCCTGCCCCCGACACGAATATAGCAGAGGTCTGCCTGGACAGATGCACTTAATCCCCAAAATACTTGAGGCTCCAGGGAAGGTGTGGGGGAGAGCATCCTCTCAGAGACAAGGGCCAGGGTTTGGGAGGGAGGAATAGGATGAGGAACTGTAGGAAAGGGGACCAAAAAGTGACAGGGGGCAACAATTGGAACGTAAATAAAATAATAGTTAAAAAACAACAAAAACCCCAAAACCAACCAACCAACCAACCAACCAACCAACCAACCAACCAAAACCCCAAAATAGACTTGATCTTAAAAAGATGTATACAGCTGGGCGGTGGTGGCGCACGCCTTTAATCCCAGCACTTGGGAGGCAGAGGCAGGCGGATTTCTGAGTTTGAGGCCAGCCTGGTCTACAGAGTGAGCTCCAGGACAGCCAGGGCTACACAGAGAAACCCTGTCTCAACAAAAAAAAAACCAACAACAAAACAACAACAACAACAACAACAACAACAAAAGATGTATACAAAAGTATCTGCAGATTCCAGAAGGGCTTCCCTTGGAGCTGGAATCAGGCATTTGTGATCTGCCTAATGCAGATACTAGGACAGGAAATGGCAGACTTACTAGTGAAGATCTGACAGTGACTGCATGAGGAGGGACTTCTGAGAGGAATATCGGCTCATTCCTCCCATCTCCTTAGGAAGTTTGCTTCGTGGGTTTCTCTTGCTGTGACCCGACACCATGACCACAGCAACTCTTATAAAGGAAACCTTTAATTGGGGCTGGCTAACAGTTGAGAGGCTCGGTCCGTCATCACGGCAGGAAGCATGGCGGCACGCAGGAAGGCATGGCGCTGGAGAAGGAGCTGAGAGGGCTACATCTGGACTGGCAGTTAGCAGGAAGAGAGAATGGCACCAGCTCTAGGACGGACTTTTGAAACCTCAAAGCCACCCCCAGTGAAGTACTTCCTTCAACAAGGCCACACCTTCTCCATCAAGGTCACATCTCCCAATCAATCCTGTCACTCCCTAAGACCCTACTGGGGGTCATTTTCATTCAAAGCTCCACAGATGTCTTCAGGAAAGTCAGCTTTCCTGAGCGTGACTGAACCGGCTCGCTTAGCTATCTTCCAGGAGGCAATAGCCTGTGACCTTCTAACTGTTGGGGGCGCAGAAGTGGAGCTCAATTCTATTCTTTCGTAGAGGAAGTAGTTTTCCCTTAAAAGGCATCAACAAAGCACCAGTGGGTCAGTATTTCACACACTTTTATTTGTTTTTTTTTTTTTTTTTGTTTTTGTTTTTTTGTTTTTTCGAGACAGGGTTTCTCTGTATAGTTCCGGCTGTCCTGGAACTCACTCTGTAGACCAGGCTGGCCTCGAACTCGAACTCAGAAATACACCTGCCTCTGCCTCCCAAGTCCTGGGATTAAAGGCGTGCGCCACCAACGCCCGGCTTTCACACACTTTTAAATACTAAGGAAGTGCAATTGTGACAGTTCCCTCACCTGGCTTTGTGTTATGTAGACTACAGTGGTCTGGAATTTACAGAGATCTACCTACCTTGGCCTCTGGAGAGCTAGATTCAAAACTGTATCACTACACCCAGCTTATGGGATGGATTCTTCTGTTCCCCCCCAACCATAACACTATTTTTGTTGCTACTTCATAACTGTAATTTTACTGTTCTGAATCATAATATAAATAAGATCTGTGTTTTCCGATGGTCCTAGGTAATCCCTGTGAAAAGGGTTGCTTGCTCTCTCTCCAAGGGTTGCATCCTGTGTTTGAGACCCACTGGGGGCAGTGGGGTACTTACTAGCTCAGACTCTCAGGAAAGGGAAGACAGAAAAATGAGGCAGAGGCTCTTCCTCCGAGCACGGCTTTCTCTTCCCTTGGTGGCTTTCCTCTGCATGGGAAGTTTCTCTGACCACACGCGAAGGTGTCGGACTCAGGAGCTCCCTTTGTCTGGGTCTCTCATCACACACGGGAACCCTTTTCTGGACACTGGCATTCAGGCTGTTTTTTGGAGTGGGCTTTTCAAGCCGGGTGGTGGTGGCGCACGCCTGTAATCCCAGCACTTGGGAGGCAGAGGCAGGTGGATTTCTGAGTTCGAGGCCAGCCTGGTCTACAGAGTGAGTGCCAGGACTACACAGAGAAACCCTGTCTCAAAAAAAAAAAAAAAAAAAAAAAAACCACACAACAACAACAACAACAAAATGGTGTGGGCTTTTCCCTACTGTCCTGGGATGACATAGAAAGTCACCATCTCCTGTCATAGCAGGGGGCTCAGGGGAAGTCACCTTGCAGGGGACGCATGACCTCCCCAGATTCCCTGATTCCCCCACTGCCCCGGACGCAGCTTCTGCACTTTTCCTGCTAGGGGCTCAGGTGGGCATGGACTGCTGCCTGCGAGCAGCGGGCTGTCTGTCTATCTGTCTGTCCTGCAGTGTTTGCTCACACATATGCTATTGTTTTCTCACCAATAAATCTGAGTGGAGGCTGAGTCTCCTGAGGCTTTATCAAACATGCAAAGCAAGGTGCCGTTTCGGGAGTGGGTTTCAGCCTTGGCAGTGGTGGTGACACCCGCACACCTGGATGGTGGTTCTCATCCATCACCATCCAGCTGTTAGGTGACATTGCTGCCACAGTTCAGAACGTGAAAGGTTCCGTTCTGAGTGTCCTAGCTTGAGAGGAGACCAGGTCCCCAGTGGGATCCGCAGAAGCGAAGAGCCAGGCAGGCGAGCCGCACACAGGACTGTGGTCTTCCCTTTACCGTGGGCCTAGCAGACCTTCTCATCACAGAGGATGGATGGCTATGGTCCTGCCTGCCGACAGACGTGTGTGTCGCTCTCCCCCTTTCTAGTTTTGTGTACGGATTCTGCACAAACACGGAATCTTAGTAAGATGTAGGGGAAACTACAAGTGGACAAACTGCATAGTTTTTCTTTTTGTGAAAACTCTGAAAGAAAAAGACGTCAGAAGTAAGCTTTTGAGGGGAACTTTTTTATTATAAATTTAATATGTTTGATTAATGAAAAAATTACAATGAAGTACCGTGAAAATGTATGTCAATATAAAAATATTAGCAGCATTTCCATGGTTTCAAGCTCTTAACGTTTTAGTCATCCTGACTCTCCCACTGTCAGAAGAGAGGAGCAGCCCCACAGGAGAGCCTCGGATGCTCTACAGAGAAAAGGCCTCAAAAGTCCCTGTGCCTAGTGCCCGCGCCAGCGCCTCCCTCAGCCCCGAGACTGCAGCCTCCACGGCCATCAAGGGCCTCCACGGCTTGAATGTCTGCAGCAAGAATCCTGCTTTTCAGGTCGCGGGGCACGGCAGGGAGGGACACTGGCGCTGGACTTGATATGTATGTAGTGTTTAACTCTACACCCCACTGCCGTGTCCTCCACGCTGGTGACGGGGAAGGCCACTGGACAAGCTTACCGGTGTCTGGTGGGGCAGCCGCCTGGCCGCTGCTGGTGGGTGGCTGAGTTCCAAGCTCACCTGGCGAATGTCACCAGGCTGACTGTCGTGGCCGGTGGGGAGGGAGGGAGACAACAGGAAGACGTAACACTGGCAAGTTATCCCCTATTTCTTTGGTACTTTCCAAAATTCTCCAATCACAAAGGGGTAAGGGAAGGAAACCGTTAAAATTACAGTTTAAGTATTTACAAAAGCCATCGTGGCGCACTACACAGTGACTCAGACACCGCTCAGGAACGCATTCCTCAGGGAAAGCACTCGTGAGCTCCTGCCCAGGGCTGCAGTAAGTCGGCTGTATCTCACTTATGGTACAGTGTATTTAAGAGGGGATTTTATACGCCACACTCGTCACCACTGAACTCATTATGTACAGTTAACAGAGTCTCGTGCTCTAGGCACACCCTCCGCTTTCCTTCTGAGTTTGTTTGAAATAAACGCTCCCTAGTCTAGGTACACAACACAGTTAATATGAGCGACGGCACCACATCACGCCATCGCGGCCTCAGCCTGCTGTGTGCTACTATGTACAGTAGGTAGGTTAATTCTATAAGATGAACTGTGGCCTGCGGAAGCAGGGGTGACGGGAAGCCATCTGGAAGGGGTGTGCGTGTGTCAGACAGAGCAGGGCGGGAGGCGGGAGTCCCAGAGCCGCGTCAGAGCATCTCCACAGCCGCTCACCGGCTGGAGGGGAAGAGCCCGCATATGTACATGAGGAGAGCCATGACAGCCGCACTGAAGAGCCCCGCCACGGGCACCGTCACGAACCAGGCCACAAAGATGTTGCGGAAGAGGCGCCAGTCCACAGCCTTCCGGGAGCGGATCCAGCCCACGGCCACCACGGAGCCCACCTGGAGGGGCAGAGACAGCTCAGTGGGAAAGAGGTCTACTGGAAAGGAGGACACAGGAGGGCACCTTCACAAACACAGACTTTCAGTTGTTTATGACACCATCCGCCTGCACCATGTGACCCAAGCCCCACAGTAGTTTTCTATAGAGATCGTTTTATAGTTTCCATAATTTATGCTCTCAACCTGGTTTCACTCTGTAAAGTTCCGAGAACATCGCTCAAGAAGAAGGAAGACCAAAGTGTGGGTGCTTCGGTTCTTCTGAGAAGGGGAACAAAATACTCACAGGAGTAAATATGGAGATGAAGTGTGGAGGAGAGACTGAAGGAAAGGCCATCCAGAGACTGCCCCACCTGGGGATCCATCCCGTATGTGACACCAAACCCTGACACTATTGTGGATGCCATGAAATGCTTGCTGGCAGGAGCCTGATATGGCTGTCTCCCGAGAGACCCTGCCAGAGCCTGACATATACAGAAGTGGATGCTTGCAGCCAACCATTGGACTGAGCACAGAAGGAGGAGTTAGAGAAAGGACAGAAGGAGCTGAAGGGGTTTGCAACCCTATAGGAAAACAACAATATCAACCAACCAGACCCTGCAGAGCTCCCAGGGTCTAAACCACCAACCAAGGAGTACACATGGAGGGACCCACGGCTGCAGCCGCATATGTAGCAGAGGATGGCCTTGTCGGGCATCAATGGGAGGAGAGGCCCTTGGTCCTGTGAAGGCTCAATAGATGCCCCAGTGTAGGGGAATGTGAGGACGGGGAGGTGGGAATAGGTTGGGTGGAGGAACACCCTTATAGAAGCAGGGGGAAGGAGCATGGAATAGGGGGTTTCTGGGAGGGGGGAAACCAGGAAAGGGATAACATTTGAAATGTAAATAAAGAAAATATCCAAAAAAAAAAAAAAAAAGTTCAGAGGACATTTCTGCTGGGCTGCGTTTGAGGACTGTAGCCTTTCTCCAGCCTCGCAGCATGGCCGCCCACCCCATCTTCCTCTCTACCTATCAGCATATGCCTGAGTCTTCACCATATTCGTTCTTTACATCTCCTTACGTTTTTAAATAGCTAGGTTCATATTTATTTAATGCATGTGGGTGTGTGCATGCCACAGCACACGTGTGGGGACCAGAGGAGCACTTCGAGGACTCCTTTCTCTTCTTCTACCCTGTGGGTCCTCGGGCTAGCACTCTGCGTGTCCGGCTTGGTGGCAAGCACCTCCCCCCACCAAGCCACCTCAGCAGCCTTGTTTCCTTCTAGAATTATCATAAAAACACTGTGCTCCCCTGCAACGACGTAGGGTCCGTGAGTGGTGCCCGTTTGATGACACTCTCGCAGGCCACTGTTGATGACCAAGCTCGAGGTCTCTGGACCCTCATCCTGGGTGTGGGCAGTTTGCTCTGTTGGTGTCGCCAGGCCTTTCTGCACACGCCGTCCCACTGTGGTCCCGCGTGCAGGCCACGCTCACCCTTGTGCTACTTACTGCTCCAAGGACACAAAACTGATTACGAGGTTAGTGTAGACGCTTTGGCAACAGTAACATACACAGTTGTGAAGATCGAATACAAATTAGCTATAAATCGTTAATAAAATGTCCCTACTCTATCAATATTGGGCAAGTTATACTTCAAGATGGAAAAGTTTAATTTTATTTTACTTTAGTTAATAGCTAATTAATTTTTTTGAGACAGGGTCTCACTATGCAGCCCAGGTGGGCCTAGAACTTGCTATGTAACCCAGGCTGGTCTGGAACTTGCTATATAGACCAGGCTGGCCTCACACTGAGGAGATCCTGCCCCACCTCTGGCTCCTGAGCCCTGGAAAGAAGGCATGCGCCACCATGCTCGACCTGAGAGTTTGGTTTTAAAATCAGTGTGTGCACAGATGTGCACATAAGGGGTCCCCTGTGACATTTCCACACAACATGGGATAGTCACGCTGTCCACCATTCTCTCACCAGCCTCCATATTCCTAATCAAGCCTCCTTCCAGAGAGGTTGGAATTGTTAGGCAGTCCTTTTCCTCCATGGCTGTGACTTACGTTTCAGCACCTCCCATTACTGTGGAGAAGCCAGCTAATAGTAACAGTAGCTAGGGACGCCAGGCAGGTGTGGCTGTTTGTCTACAAAATGGCGGACAGTGGGCAGCTGAGGTGGCTCAGTGGGTAGAGGCGCTCGCCCACCCAGCTGGCAGCGAAGGCTGATGAACTGAGTTCAACCCTGGGACCAACATGGCAGAAGGGGAGACCAGCGTCCGCAAGCTGTTCTCTGACGGCCACAGGAATGTTGTAGACACCACTTGCACACATGCACGCACGCACACACACACACACATGCACAGAATAAGTAAACCAATAAATGTAATGGAAAGTCGAGGCTCTAGCTAGCTGCCTTTTCCTCTGGAGAGCCTGTGTTTCAGAGCGCCTCCTCAGTGGGACTCTCTCAGCACAGAGTCAAAGTGATGACCAGGGAGTGGCTATTTTCATAGGCTACCCTGGTTTTTGTTGATGTATTTCCGTGAACCTGTGCTTCTTTGATAACTTTTATTTTATTTTTCATGGCCCTATAGACTGAACTCAAGACCTCAGTTGGGCCAGGCACACACTCACTCCATCATCATGAGCCTCCCAAGGACCTTTCATTACTTTAAAAACAACCGAAATTGGAGCAGCAGTTCCGAGGGTGAGCATTGGATATGCCGGGCTCTCTTCTTCCTCCCGTGTACTAGGGAGGGGACTGGCAGAGCGCCATGCCAGCCCCGGGGTGGGAACCCTTCTTAACCTCTCTGTGCTTCCTCCCTCATCTGGGAGGCTGAGGGAAGTGCTAGTATTCTCAGAGGGTCTTCAGAAGACTTCCAGCAGTGCCCGGGGGATCTATCTGTCTCATACCTCTGCCTGAGCTGGTTGTTATGGTGATGTCTACTGATTGATTACAATCGGGAGGGACAGAACACTAGGTGAAGACCCGAACCCTGTGAATAACTGGACATTCTAACATGGAGCCAGCATCAGGAGCTCCTCCGGCCCCTCATTTGGAACCCACTCTATGGCAACAGAGCCGGCCAGAGCATCATGTAAGGGGCTAAACACAGAAGCCACATCCTATAATTGCTCTGAACTACTTTTTGTTTCTTTCTGTTTCCGTCCTGCTCAGAGGTCAGTTCTGTGCACATCTCATGGGAACCTGCAGTCAGGCTCAGTGCACACACGACTTCAAAAGGAACTTGCAGGTGGGAACAGTGAGGGGCAGAGGGCCCTCCCACTGGTGCTGGACAGCACAGCCTCAGCAGCAGGTGCCATGCTGGGGATCAGGAAGGATTAGAGGGGGTTCCAGGGAAGCAAACAGGCCTGGCTGCCCCACCCCCACCACACAGCGAACCAACCTGCCACCCCTCAGAATGGCGCTCTCTGGCTGGCAGAGGCCTACCTTGCAGTGCGTGGTGCTGACAGGAAGCCCAATGTTGGAGGCGATCACCACAGTGAAGGCGGAGGCCAGCTCTATAGTGAAGCCACTGTGGGAGGGGGGACAGGAAGACAGAGTCACAGGGGCTCTTTGTGTGGCCTTGCCGACACCCTGTGGCTGCACAAGCCTTGCCAGAACATTCTGTAAGCTGGTTATGGACGGCTGCCTGAGCCAGATGACCATCAGGGGAACAAGACACTGTTCCTCACGGCAGGGCGTCGGGCTGTGCAGCTGACACCCGACGACCTTGTTTTCCTAACATGTTTTCCAACCTGAAGTGTGCAACTGGGTCAGAAATCCCTGCTGTGCAGGAAGATGGTAAATTACTCATTTCTAAAGGGGCAAAGGAAAAACTAGGTTCTGAGCTTAAACAGTGTGTGAACGTATTACAGAAAAGCAGTCTTCAGATGACCAATTTTTCTGCGATCGAGTCCTCTAGAACAACCTTTTGTTAGGATGGATTTTAAGGATGGGGAAACTGAAAATCAGAAACGAAAGGAAACAGAAATCCCTAATATGTTTAAAAAAGAAACACGGATTAAAAACGATTCCCTACAGCAGCTCTGAAGTTTAGTTGTGTTGTGTGAGCTGAGAGCTGCTTAACCTTCAACAATGCATCCACAGGCTGGACTGACTAACCCGGAGACTCAGATGTGTACACCCTAAAGACCCTGGAGGGTGGCGGATCTCAGGGCCTGGATATTTGGAGATAGGCAGGTGGCATGCTTTGGAGTTTGTGCCCCGCACCCCCCCCCCCTCCAGAGGCCTGCATGTCAAAGCTGGGTCCCTAGGATGGTGCTAGCCTTTGGGAGGTGATCTAATCTTTAAGTGGGGGTGTTGGGTCACTGGGGCGTATCCTTGAGGGGTGTCGGACTCTGGCCTTCCTGCTGTTTGCTTTTGCTTGCAGGCTGTGAGGTGGATTTTTGTTTTGTTTGTTCTGTTTTTCCTGTGACTCGTTCCCACCATGCTGTGCACTTTTATATCGACCTGAAGAATGAGGACAAACTGAAACGGACCTGTAAACGTGGAAGCCGCAAGGAATCTGTCCTGTTTTGTTTTTGTTTTTGTTTTTTTTGTTTTTCGAGACAGGGTTTCTCTGTGTAGCCCTGGCTGTCCTGGAACTCACTCTGTAGACCAGGCTGGCCTTGAACTCAGAGATCCACCTGCCTCTGCCTCCCAAGTGCTGGGATTAAAGGTGTGTGTCACCACCGTCCGGCTTGTCCTTTTTTTTTTGGTTTTTTTTTTTTTTTTTTTTTGGTTTTTTTTCGAGACAGGGTTTCTCTGTGTAGTTCGGGCTGTCCTGGAACTCACTTTGTAGACCAGGCTGGCCTCGAACTCAGAAATCTGCCTGCCTCTGCTGCTGGGATTAAAGGCGTGCGCCACCACCGCCCGGCTAGGCTTGTCCTTTTTTTAAAAACTGCTTACCTCAGGTGTTTTGGCCACAGAAAGCCAACTAGAGTAGGAGAGTGGTCAGGCGGGCCTCAGGCTCCAGTCTGCGCCTCTGTCGCACTGCATTAGAACGACTGTGCAGACTGGGAACTACAGCAGCCCCGTGGCTTACCCTCCTGCTTGCTTGGCCAGGGTAGATAGCCGAGGGAGGCAGGATGAGGAAGAGGCTTACTGGGGGGAAGGAGGCTTTCTGCAGTGAGGCCCAGCTACTAAGCCCCGCCTCCTCACCTGGACGGGGTGATGGGCGTGAGATCCTTTCCCATGGTCTGGATCACTCTTCTGCCCCAGACCCAGAGACCTGTGCAAATGCCAACTCCTCCATAGAACAGCAGCCAGACTGGAGTAGCGGCTTCCTGTGTGACTCCGCCTTGTTGATAAATCAGCCACAAAGCCACCAGGGGGCCAATGGCATTGCTGCCAAAAAAAAAAAAAAGGTTAATTAGACATAGGCACAGCACTCTACACAATATATAGTGACTTCTCAGTTTGTTTGTTTTTTTTTTTTGACTTCTCAGTTTTTAAAAATTAGCTAATCATATCGTATGTGTAGCTTATGTAATCTACTATGGTGATACATGACTTTTTTTGAATATAAACAGCCTTCCAGATCATTGGTCATCGTAACCATCTTGGGCAGAGTTAAGCAGTGCTCAGTACAGTTACACGGTTCTGAAAGGTACTTAAAAAAACACTCAGTAAAGCCGACAACCAAGTTCTCCCTTACCTTTCCCTCAGCTCCCTTCCACCTCCACTGCCATTTCCCCTGCCTCTGACTCTGGCTGCTAGTGTGGCCAGACAAGCCGGCCCTCACACTGCGGGACGATGGCCACCATTGCTGACACCTGCCCAGGAAGCCAGGCACTGTCGCTCCTGCGGACACTGCTTAGACATCATGTGCTCCCCGACACCCCTGCCCCCCAGGCCTCTGACATGAGGGTTTCCGTGGCCTCTCGGGGTCTAGTCCCCTGCCCCTGGCACAGCTGTGTAGACAGTGAGGGTCGGCATGGGTTGGCTTCCCAGTCGGCTCTACCCTGTGCGATGCTGGGTGGGTACCTCCCCGTTTCAAGGACACCACCTACCTAGCTCACAGAGTTGTCCCAAAGAGGGTCAGGGTAAACTGCAAATGGTTCTGTACTACGTCCTGACAGGAACTTGAATAGCCTTTCCCCACATGACTCTGTAGTCAGATCATTGTTTGTTTTTTTTTTAAAACAGATAATACGGTTCCTGAGTTGTAAGCAATTGCCCTGTCACCTTAAGCACTTGCTGGGTTTGGGAATGGTAAGTTCTGAGCATGTTTGTCTGATCTCTCTAGCCAGGATTTGAACTCCCAAGGCTTTGTTCATGGAGGCGCGCCTGCTGCTTCACCACACTGACAGCTGCCCAGCTGGCTCCATCAGATGGCGGCCAGCCAAATGTCTGTACTTAGGTACTCCTAAGTACCTCCTCACTCTGTGCCCTGCCAGGCAGCCCTCTGGGAAGACCCCCAGGCTGGCCTATCCCTGCACAAGGGGCCCTCCAAGGCTTACTGAGGCAGGTCCCCCAAAGGTGGCAGCCCTCACAGCACCCCCGCCCAGATCCAGAGAACACTATGCGGCTGTGGCGTTAATACGGTATCACCAGTGTTTCTGGGAGGCAGGTGATGGCGGGGGACCGTGCGCCACTGGGCTGATCTTAGAAGGGAGCTACTGTCTTGCCCATCTTCCAGGGGCTAAAGCCAAAACAGCATGGTTGTTTTTGTTGTTGAACCTGCAGAGCTGTTAGGATGTGGCTTCCCACATTCTAGGCAAGCGAGGTTCACAGAACTCAGGCCCCGTCCTGAAGAAGTTGAACAGACGACATTTCCTCTCCGCGACACGCCTGTCCCTGCTTGTGTGCTCGGCACACTCCTGCTACTCCTCTCCCTAGGTCAGGAAACTTACATTCCGATGAGTAACAAGCACTCAGTCTTTTGTTTGATGTTTGGAAACATCTCTGAAGACAACTATTTAAAAATGAGCAAAGGCTTCAGGGGCTGCCAGACCGCTGCTAAATATCAGCAGAGCTGGCCGGAAGTCCTTCCAACTACCAGGCCTGACACAGCTTCCTGCCGTTTCCCATCTCTCCCTGGGAAGCTACAGGGCTCAGGGTGTGCACTCCGCTTCTTTCCTTTCCTTCCCTCACTCCTGAGATCTCTGCCCAGAACCACTGCCTTTTGGGCACTGGCCTTCACCTGTCCCCAGCCTGCTCGTCCAGACCTCAGACACACCCAGCTGGCTGCTGACTGGGCCGTGGCTTGGACGGTACAGGTTTGAACCAGCCCTTTCTGGGTTGTCCCTGCCAGTGTGCTGACTCATCCTCATTCAGGGGTTCTCAACCTGTGGGTCCTTCACAGGGTCACCTAACATCATCTACACATCAGATATTTACGATTCATAACAGCAGCAAAATTAAAGTTATGAAGTAGCAACAAAATAATGCTCTAGCTGGTGGGCACCCAAGGAGAGGGGCCGGCAAGGGGGGTACCTACTCAGGGGTGGCGGTGTTAGGAAGGCAGAGAACTGCCGGTCTTAGCTGCTTATCAATTCCATATTGATAATTCTATATTGGCTGATTCCCATCTTCACAATAAGCTAGCATGCCACCTCTGCCCTCTTCTTTGGATGGCTGTTAGTGACATCCTAACTGTTCTCCCATGCCCTCACGGCAGCCACAGAGTAAGTCGGAGGGATCCTGTTAAATGACGGGGCCTGGCAGCCCTTCCACTGGCTGCCTCCACTCTCACAGTGAAGCATTCTTCTGAACTCTTATTTTCTTAAGAATTTAGAAGTGCCCGTATATTTTAAGTGTATACTTTTCTTGATATGTGTGTCTGTGCACCATATGCGTGCCGAAGAGGACACTGGACTCCTGTCAACTGGGTTAAGGCTGGCTGTGGGCCACCATGTGGGTGCTGGGAACTGAACACAGGCCCTCTACAAGAGCACCGAGTTCTCATAACTGCTGAGCCATCTCTCCAGCCCATGAACAACTTATCCTTCAGACAGGGTCTCGCTGCAGTGTCTGGACTAGCCGTGGATTCCTGGGATCGGGCAGACACCCTCCTCAGCCTCCAGAGGCCCCGCCTCCGGCTGCACAGGACCCTGCCTGGCAGGTACCATTCCTTCACATGGCGATGCCATGACCTGGGTCACAGTTTCCACTTCTCCCGTCCAAGCTTCACCGTTTGGGCCTCCTGTTTGTTCTCCCTGCCATGGCTGCGTGGCTGGCTCCCTCACCGCCTTAGCCCCAGCCCGGTGAGCGCCCCCATGCCGCTGGGTGACGCAGCGCAGCAGCTCCCTTCCTGCGCTCGGGCTGCTGTGCATACTTACATGCCTGCTCACTTGTGTGTGCTCCCGTGTCCAGTGGCAGGGACGTGTATCCCAGCACACGGTAGACCCTTACTGTACAGTTGTTAAATGAGTAAAGATACTCACTGTGGTGGTTTGTATATGCTCGGCCTAGGAAGTGGCACTATTAGGAGGTGTGGCCCTGTTGGAGTAGGTGTGTCACTGTGGGTGTGGGCTATAAGACCCTCATCCTAGCTGCCTGGAAGTCAGTCTTCCACTAGCAGCCTTCAGATGAAGATGCAGAACTCTCAGCTCCTCCTGCACCATGCCTGCCTGGATGCTGCCATGCTCCTGCCTTGATGACAGTGGACTTAACTTCTGAACCTGTAAGCCAGCCCCAATTAAATGATGTATTTTATAAGACTTGCCTTGATCATGGTGTCTGTTCACAGCAGTGAAACCCTAACTAAGACACTCACCTCACATCATTGCCACCATGAGCAAAGGACCCGAAGCAGGCAGTGAGGACTTGCAGGAAGTGGAACAGCAGGTGGACCTCCGCGGAGTCCTTCTCCTCCTTCTCTTCCTCCGTGGGGTCCTCGTGAGGCTGGTCAGAGTCCGCCAACTCCGAGGCCAGCCTCATTTCCACACCGCCCTCTTCGGCCTCAATCTCGGCCTCGGCCACTGCGTTGCAGTAGCTGGAGTAGCTGTCATAGCGGAGCCTCTTCTTGGAATAGGACACACTGTCTCCCACCAGCTTCTCGCTGTCCTCGGGGGCAGAGGAGGTGTCCGCGGCTCTGAAGGTGGCGTGCACTGGCATCCCACAGATGGCTGCCGTGTAGCAGGTGTAACTGTTGTTCCTCCGAAGCAGTCTGTAGTTGTTTTCCTGAGCTGGTTTCTCCTCGGAGCCCTTGTCTACATGGATTTTGTGCAGCAGGTCTTTGTAGAGGCCCGAGTCTTTGTGTACAGTATGATAAACGTGGCCGTCGTTCCTCATGTGGCCTTCAAAGCCAAATGTACCATTGGAGATGGGTGACTTTGCGGAGCCGTGAGTCATGGAAAGTGCCCGTCCTGGAAAGAATTTAGGAGATGCTTATGTGGGTTGGGGGTCTCCCGCCCAGTGGATGATCGCACGCTTGGCAAGCACAAGGCTCTGGGCTGGATCCCTGTCCATCAAAACAAAACAACAACATGCAATCTGGGGACACTTGTGTTCCCACACTCAGCCTGGCTGGTCACCTCCTGAGGAGGTGTTCTGCGTTGCACCCATGCTCTCCGGTTAGCCTTACCATAGGAAGCCCGGGGGTGGTTCCCTGCTGACGTGCCTTCTGAGGCCCCCACAGCTTCCCCGGCCAGGCTGGTGAGGGGGACAGCACTGTCATCATTGGCTTTGGCACCAGGGAGCTCCTTAAAGCCGGGGGACTCGGCTTCCTGTCCCTTCCTGAGGCTCTCGTCAGAAGCGCGGGACAGAGCACTCTCTTTCTCTAACCTGCCTGGAGAGAAGGAGGGAGGAAGCACAGGTTTGGGAGATGCATTCTTTTTCTTCTTAAAATAAATATTAAGAATGTGAACGTATCTCTTTATATTTAATACTTGCCTCAGAAACAAAACGCTACAGCTATATTGAGGAAATAAAATAGAAACTTCTAACAATGATTTTGAAGGTGGTTACTGAGTAAATGGTTAGGACTTACACCTGCGTTACGACTACATCCGAAACCAACAGAAGACAGTTGAATCTGATGGACCAGGTCTCCCCCAGGTCTCTCTTCCAGAAGCCTAGCCTAGCCTCGGAGTTACTGAAATGCTTGTCATGCTTGTCTTCAAAGGTATTTATCTGGTATATTTGCTCTTTTTCCCTCGTCAATAATAATTGGTCTCAGATTTCTTTTATCATATCAGATTCTCTGAAACAAGTAAACCTTATTTTGCTCAAGAGAAACAAAGAGATCCTGCTTACTCCAAAAACAAACAAACAAACAAACAAAAAAACCAAGGAGGCTGGGCCGTGTGTTCTGGAGCTGGAGCTGCAGAGGGCTGTGAGCATCCGTGTCCGTGTAGGAACCAAACCTTTGTCCTCTGCGAGAGCAACAAACGCTCCTAACCTGAGCCGTCTCTTCCAGATCCTTTATTATGTCTATTTCCGTGTGTGTGTGTGTGTGTGTGTGTGTGTGTGTGTGTGTGTGTGGGAGGGGTGTTTCTATCCTGCGTGACTTCAATAAAAGTGTTTACACATATTTTTGTGCAACCTTAGGCTTTTATTTCTTTGGGAAATACCTAGGAATGCATATGTGCTCTGAGAGCCCCCAAGCTGTCTCTTGTGTCCTGTTTTACTCTCAGCACTGCCTGAAGGTTCTGGCCAGTTGTTTCTGTTCCTCTTCTCCTCCTGGTTAGCATGATGCTAGTGGGTTTTTTTTTTGTTGTTGTTGTTGTTGTTTTGTTTTGTTTTGTTTTTTTTCAAGACAGGGTTTCTCTGTGTAGTCCTGGCTGTCCTGGAACTCACTCTGTAGACCAGGCTAGCCTCGAACTCAGAAATGCTAGTGTGTTAAAAACCCATTCAAACAGGTGTGATGTGACACCTCAGACAATCAGTTCATTTTGTATTCCTTGATTGCTGGTGACGCTGAACCTTGCATGGGCCCATAGGCCACCGGCATCTTTGCTCGGGTGAACTGTCTCTGAATATTTTGCTCTATCTGGAGAGCCAGCTCAGAGCCCCACTGCTCCTCCAGAGGACCCCGTTTCGATTCCCAGCATACACAAACAGCTTCTAACTCCTACTGCAGGGGTTTCTGTGCTCACGTGCGCAAACCCCCACGTGGAGACACAGGGGGATATATGATTAAAAATGATAATAAATTTTTAAAAATATCTGTTCATGTTTTAGGTTTTTTTTTTGGTTTTTTTTTTTTTTTTTTTTTTTTTTTTTTCGAGACAGGGTTTCTCTGTTTAGTCCTGGCTGTCCTGGAACTCACTCTGTAGTCCAGGCTGGCCTCGAACTCAGAAATCCGCCTGCCTCTGCCTCCCAAGTGCTGGGATTACAGGCATGCGCCACCATGCCCGGCCATGTTTTAGTTTTTTTTAAAAAAAATTCTTAACATTTTCATGATACAAGTTTTCCCTTAATCATATTTTCACAGAGCATGTTTCCGATTTTCATGCTGTAGGATTTGTAAATTTCTTCTGTGAACCGTGTTTGGTGTCAGACAAAGCTCTTTGCTTAACCAAGATTATGAAAGTTCCTACCCACAAAAAAAAGTCTTTTAAAGTTTCTTAACATTTCGATTTATGGTATATTTTCAGTTAATTCTTAAGTAGAGCATAACATTTATAGTAAGACTCTTTATACGAGCACTCTGTCTGCATGTATATCTGCACACCAGAAGATGGCATCAGACAGTTTTGGGGAAGTCTTTACATGGGAAGTCTCAGACACCTTCAACAGAACAGTGAGTGCTCTTAACCACTGAGCCATCTCTCCAGCCCCGTAGCTGGGGATTTAATTCAATTTATTTTCCATCTACAAATCAATTTGGGAAAACCAAACTGTTGGCTACCCTGGGTCTTCTGGCTCACTCTTCATTTCTAACCGACATGTCCCTGGGCCCACTCTGCAGTCAGTACTCCATGGATCTACAAGCATTCAAGTTATTTTCACTTGGATGACTTTGTCTTTTAACTTTAGCCAATCTTGCCACAATGCACTATCATTTTCCCAAAGATGAATGTTTTCTATCAAACTGACAGATCTTGGCTGTATTTGTTAACCTAGGGTTATGCTTAGAAACAGAGAATGATCTTTACGCAGGTCACAAATGACCAAGGAACTACAGAGTCAGGAGGAGAAGTGTTGAGCGAGAGGCCGGAGCTTGCAGCCCAGGGCCGTTCCAGTGACCACTGTCACCTCTGGCTCCTCTACTCTTAAACATACTTGTTGGTTTACATGGGAAGCCTCAGGAATCAAGAACAGCTTCTCGATGTGGGAGAATGAGACTGCTCACCCGCTATCTTCCTCTTCATCCACGGACACACGAACAGCCACACAAAGACGGCGAACAGCAGAGCGACGCCGAAGGAGATGAGCGCTATTGCCCAGATGGGGAGCGACAGGCCCAGCACTGCGGACAGGAGAGAGGCACGGTTGGTACTATCAAGCAACTCACCTTCTCCTCCCCGCCAAAGCAAGCCGTCTAGGTTTGTACGTAACAAAAAACTCAAGCAAATGAAACCACCCCACACATGTTCCACACCTGGGGGCAGACAGCAGGGCTGGGTCTCAGACATATTATGCCTTGTGAGTTTCTGTTTGTTAGGAATTAATTATTAAAATGCTACTTTTCTGGCACTGTCAGCCTAGGAAGTCTGGCACGACACTTTACTGTATATATTGTGTCAGTATCTAAGCTGACTGGACCAATGTGGCACTCCTCACAGACTGTCCCTCCTGCTGGTGGACATGGTGGCTCTGCAGACCCTGCAGGCTTGGGCTGCCTTTCTCGGTCTCGCCAGCAGCTCCGTTGTTACATCTGATGGATGTAAGAACATCCGTCGACACACAGATGCTGTCACACCCTGGTCACATGCACGGACTTCTTTAAAAGTTGGCTTAGAAATAAATACAGCCCTGGGTATGGTAGTGTATGCTTGTAATCCCAGAAATGGGGCAGCAAAGGGTGGAGGGTCATTTCATCACGTCTCATAAAACAAAACACCCCAAAACGAAACAAGAAAAAAAACCCAAACCAAACAAAGGAAAGGCATTACACAAGTAAAAGTTTGTTTAAAGGACATCACCCCTCAAATGTGATACTTCCTCAAAATGTCAATTTACGGAATCACAACCCAGAAAACCTTCCCGACAAAAGCCAGTAATGCACTGAGTAGCAATTGGGGCGGGGCTGCAGGTGCTTCAGTAACAGGACCGCGGCTTAGCACTTTAGTCCTTTAGCTCAGCCCTGAGCTACAGCTATTTTCTGTCCCTGGGGCCAACAGGTACCTTTCAGAATTATCTACAGACACTTAAACATGTATGTGCTCACACATTTATGTCTATACATAGGTAGACATAAATGAATATCTTACCCTAGCTCTATATTTTTTTTAACTTTTGATTTATTTATTTAATGTATATGAGCATACTGTCACTGACACACCAGAAGACGGCATTGGATCCAATTACAGATGGTTGTGAATCACTGTGTGGTTGCTGGGAATTGAACTCAGGACCTCTGGAAGAGCAGACAGTGCTCTTAACCACTGAGCCATCTCTCCAGCCCCCTAGCTCTATTTTTTAAAAGGTGTGTGTGTGTGTGTGCGTGTGTGTGTCACATGCACTCTCACACACATGAGTATAGGTGCCTGTGAAAGTTTGAGGTGTGGGTAGTGCTGAGCTGGAATCACAGGAGGCTGCTGGCTAGTGGACACAAGCCTTTCTGTAAACTTATGACACACGTGTTAGCTGAGAGGAGGGAAGCTCAGTTGAGAAAACGCCTCCATGAGACCCAGCTGCAGGGCATTCTCTTAGTGACTGAAGTGGGAGGGCCCAGCTCTCTGTGGGTGGTGCCATCCCGGGGCTGGTGCTCCTGGGTTCTGTAGGAAAGCAGGCTGAGCAAGCCATGAGGAGTAAGCTGGTAAGCAGCATCCGTGGCCTTGGCATCAGCGGCTGCCTCCAGGTCCCTGCCCTGTGTGAGGTCCTGTCCTGACTTCCTCTGATGACGGACAGTGCCGTGGAGGTGGAGGTGGAGGTGTGAGCTGGGTAAATCCTTTCCTCCCCAACTTATCTGTTGGTCAGTGTTTCGCTGCAGCAGTGGAAACCCTGACTGTGACAGGAGGCTGTGGTTCACCCGACATGGGTGCTGGGAACTGACTCAGGTGCTCTGGAGGAGTGGCACAGCTCCGACCTCTGAGCCAGCTCTCCACGCCTTTCCTCAACACGATTTTTAATAGTAAGAATTCTTAGAGCAGCCAGTGCGTGAATCGCATTGGAGATGTGAAGCAGCTACAGCATCTAGTCCTGCACACAATATGTGGTTAGAACCAGTTCTGGAGAGACGGGACCCAATGCTTTCCACCAAGCTGGCTGCACTGCTCTCTTATGGACAAACGGTAGTAATGCTGAGCTGGTCATAAACTTCCAGGAACTGTGAGAACCAAGACCAGCAGCGGGAAGACAGAGGCTTGAGCCCGAGTTCCAGCAGGCTTCATTTCACACACACACACACACACACACACACACACACGCACGCACGCACGCACGCACGCACGCACGCACGCATGCATACACCCACATATACACACGCATACATACACGCTGCTAGTAATTTAAAAAATACATGGTAAAGAATGCCATTTGTGAAGCTGGGTGGTGGTGGCGCACACCTTTAATCCCAGCACTTGGGAGGCAGAGGCAAGCAGATTTCTGAGTTTGAGGCCAGCCTGGTCTACAGAGTGAGTTCCAGGACAGCCAGGGCTACACAGAGAAACCCTGTCTCGAAGAAAAAAAAAAAAAAAAAAAAAAAAGAAAGAAAGAAAGAAAAGCCATTTGTGCATAGAGTAGAGGACTTTTAATGTTGAAGGATAGTTTTACCAATGTCCCCTTAACTATTTTGTACAAACAAGCCAGCTCATTATACACTCTTATAACAATAAGAGGCTATAAAATGAGTAACACACACAGGAGGTCGGAATGAATGTTCACAAATATTAAAAGCAAAGCCCACATCTCCCTGGCTGGCTCATGGTTGGCAGGTGGCTGCTGGGGTTTAGATATTTAGATGGGTCGACTCCCAACTCCAGGAACCGTGGGAGCCATGGGTTTAGAACCTCCTCGGGCTGGGCCCCGTTCCTCTCCAGCTCTGACCCTGAACCTGATCCTAGAGCAGCTTACTAACCCACACACGGTAACTACCATGGGGCTATGTGTACCCACGAGGTGCTGGCTCAAGAAAAACAAAAAGACAAAAACAAGGGAAACACTTGAACCAATGTACACACTGAGCAAAATTTCTTCTAAATACAATACTTTGGGCTGCTTCACGGACAGCAAAATGTGTGGCGAAATACTTCACATTGGGTTGTCCTGGCAAGGCTCACAAACTGTTTCAGATAATCACAAGTTCAGGGGGGCACTGAGGTACGGAGCTGTTTCCCACTGGGCATGGACAAAGTAGGGCACACACAGCTTGAATGGCTTGTGTCCACTCGGCCAGGAGCGGCTGCCAAGGCCCGGGATGTAAGCCTGGGACTTGTTTTCAGTTCACACGGCTAAATGCTTTCTCACCTCACACTCCCTTCATTTTCAAAACAGCAAAGACATGATAAATAGTGATTTTGTGCTAACCTCAGACATCTTAGTGCTTTTCCAAATCCTCCAAGGAACAGAAGCATGTTCAAATCATTTAGGGAGAAATGACAGATTTTTTTTTTTTTTTCCCGAGACAGGGTTTCTCTGTGTAGCCCTGGCTGTCCTGGAACTCACTCTGTAGACCAGGCTGGCCTCGAACTCAGAAATCTGCCTGCCTCTGCCTCCCAAGTGCTGGGATTACAGGCGTGCCCCACCACCGCCCGGCTTACGGTCTGTTTCTTAAGGGGACTCATATGGAGTAGGGCTTGTCCCCCAGTGTCTGGTTTACAATAAACTCAGTATTTTTATTACTCTCAAGACATTTTATTGGCCTTGTTCTTTTTTGTTCTTGTTGTTACAATGTGGCAGCAAGTCCTATGATATCCTGTCTTCTCACTTCAGGTTTTTATAGGACTCACACAGAAGAGAAGGGGGTGCTCATGACTCCAAAGGACCAGCCACACAGGGTCACTTTTTGACATTAATTATTCTATGTGAGGCATTCCTGGAACTGGCGACTCAAGCAACGTTTTGGCCTCAGTCGCCCAAGTGTGGGGACTACAGGGACACATGTCTCTGCTTCTCATCCCACCCTGAACCAGGACAGGAAACCTGTACAGTCGTCACCAGGTCCGGGACGGATGCCTTGACATGCCCTGGGAGTATGCAGCTGTAGCCCACGCTGACCCGCCTCCCCCATCCTTGACGACTGGACCACTGTGTGATGCGCAGACCTCCGGACCCCCTGTGGCCTGAGAGCATGCTCTAAGGCTCCAAGGCTGTCAGCAGGCTGCTGGGACAACACAGCTGGGTAAAGGCTGAGTGGGGCTTAGCTCAAAAGCCTGTTGTTTCTGTATTTCATGTATCTTCTTGGTATTGAAAGCAAAATACAGATATTTATTATTTATTATTTTTCTACTACCCCATAATGACTGTGAACAATGCCCTTTACTATTAGCCAATACCAGGGCTCGCTCCGAAGCAAGTCAGTGCTGTTAAAGTATAATACCTTCCCGCAGACTTAAGATTCCGTGGTGGGTGGGGTCTTACCTGGTGCTCCTGTGTACATGATGGAAAAGACATTTATTGCTATGGTAGCAGCATAAAACAGAGGCAATGCCTGGAGACCGTTTGGAACAGGGTCCTCCTGTGTGACAATGAGTAAAGTGGAGGTCAGCAGGTGAACATCTGGTAGCAACACAATCATCATGACACGGAGTCCCGGTTACAGGGAGGCAGCGTGGCGTGCTGTGGCGGCTCAGCACGTCCCCCACGTGTGGCCAGCATAAGAGAGTGCTAGAGTTACCTGGGCTGACATCACATACAGAGACAGAAAACTGGTGAGGGAGGCCTACGTCTGTCTGAGGCCCCAAGCCCAGTGTTTGGCCATGACTTCTTCCAGACCTATACAGTGCTTTCTTCACAGGGGTGCAGTGCCCACGCAGGCCAGAAGAGGGCGTTGGATCCCTGAGACTGGCGTCCCGGGTGGTCTGGAGCTGCCATGTGGATGCTGGGAACTGAACTTGCATCTTCGCAAGAACAGCAAGCGCTCCTACCTGCTGAGCCATCTGTCTAGCCTCTAAAAGTGCTATTTTAAGCAGATCTATAAGCACTTTTGAAGGAATAATGTAGGCTACGAACACATCAAAGCTGTACTAGTGCATAGTTACTACTTAAGTGACTGATCTCTAAAATACACCCTGATACACGGGGGTGAACGGGCCACCTGTCAAGATCAAAGGGAAAGGAGATGAAACCCTGAGGTGAGCTGTGCAGTGAGAGGAGGTGAAGACTGCTTTGAGATGTAACCGCAGGCGGGATGCTGGCGGGGTGGCCTGGCCCGGCGAGGTCTTCTGGAATGCCTCCTCGCTTGCACAGGCACTGGTCCAGAGGCTTGTGCAGAAGGCAGGGAAGCACAAAGAATGTCAAAGAGGGGCTGAGAAGGTCCCTGCTGCGTGAGAGCTCTGCCCAGAGCAGGCAGGGAGGCGTGAGGGGCACACAGGAGAGCGAGCAAATGGCCAAGCTGGAGGCGGGGGTGGCACGTGGGCACGGCTCGCATGCCACATGCAATGGACCTCAGAGAGCCCTGGCTGAGATGAAAACAGGCCACACGGGTGCCGCCTGTCACTGGCTTTAGAAAAAAGCATTATTTTCTTGGGAACCATGCTGTCTAAGGACTCCTACCCAAGAAGGGAGAGAGCCAGGAGACAAATGCCCCCTGAGGCCCCTCCCTCTCCTCCTCCTCCTCCTCTTCCTCGTCCTCCTCCTCGTCCTCCTCCTCCTCCTCCTCCTTCCTATCTATCCAGGTGCCATCTGTCACTCATCCAGAACTCCAACATCTCCTCTCCCTCTCCCTCTAGCTCTCGCTCTCCCTCTCCCTCTCACTGATATTTTGGGTTTGTTGAGACAACACAGAGCATCCGTGCAAATAAGTAGGAAGGCTGAAGAGGAATGGGATGTTTAAACCCGTAGTCGGCGAGGCGGGGCAGCAGTAAGGACAGCGGGCTCAGCCTGTGGGTGGGGTTTGCACAAACACTGAGCTCTCTGCACTGCAGCCGGGCATTGGGTCCTCTCTGGGAGGAGTGGGGCTCGGCTGAGGGGAGGTGGAGTCGCTTGGGTAGGGGGCAGTGCTGGGCTGGGGTGAGCTGAGGTTGTCCGGGCTGGGGTGGAGTAGGCGTGGGTGGGGGGCTGTGGTTGGATAGCTTAGTGGTGGCTGGGGTGAGGTGTGCTTGAGGGGTGGGGCTGCGTGCTGTGTCTCGTGTGCCAGCGAAGTGTTAACACCACATCTCTGCTGTAGCATTCTCTGTGGGAATTCTGAAAAGCCCATGAAAAGATGATATTTTTTAAAAAACTGTCTTTTAGAAAGAATTGATTTGAATCTTATCTCTCTTCAGAAATGGACATTTTCCTATTTTTTTCTTTTTCTATTCTTTTTTTTTTTTTTTTTTTGGCTTTTTTGTTTTTTTTTTTTTTTTTTTTTTTTTTTTTGTTTTTTTTGTTTTTTTTTTTTTGGAGACAGGGTTTCTCTGTGTGGTTCTGCCTGTCCTGGAACTCACTCTGTTGACCAGGTTGGCCTCAAACTCAGAAATCCATCTGCCTCTGCCTCCCAAGAGCTGGGATTACAGGCGTGTGCCACCACGCCCGGCTCCTCTTTTTCTATTCTTTACAAACACACTTTTCAGGCACAACAGATTTGTGTCTGGTTTCTTTGAATGAACCCTCATGGTAGTATAAATTATAGAGAGAATTAGGGAGGGAAAAGAAAGGCGAGGAGGGAGGGAGAGAAGGAGGAGGGAGAGGAGGAGGGAGAGAGAGGAGGCGGGAGGGAGAGGAGGGAGGGAGAAGGAACCACACAATACCTGAGAGTCTGGATTCAGACCCTGCCTCTCTGGACAGAGGCCCCAGCGGCCTCCAGTTGATCAGAGTCTGGTTCAGCTCACATAGAAGCTCGGGGGCACTGTACCGCCTAACAACTGTTAGCGAGTATCTTTAAAGGTGATAAGCACGCGAGAAGGCACTGGGGTTGAGAGTGACTAAGACACTCATGGTCCCCACTCTCACCGGCCACAGTCAGAGGGCAAGTGGACAGAAGGAAAGAGAGAGCACACCGCACACTACCAGGTGTGGAGAGAGGGCAGGACGCTCCAGAGCGGAGAGGACACTGCCAAACCTGGGCTAGGAGAGACGCCCTGGAGAATGACACGGGGAAGCTGGGTAGAGTGTTCTGACCGAGGATAACGTCTAGGTAGAGGCGACAGTGCGGGCCACTGAGAGCTGCAGCCAAGGGGTGGGCTAACATAAGGTGGCCAGTCCTAGCCCAGGGGAAGGGTACTGAGACACTGGAGGCCAAGTTTGTGCTTATTCAAGAGAATGACAGGAACACAGGGAGGAAGGAAGGCATGTCCTCAGCGTACTGAGTGAGCACAAGCAGCTCTTCAGTACACACACACACACACACACACACACACACACACGTGCGCGCGCACACCTATGACAGATTTACAGTGAGGCGCAGGAGGAGATTAAGGATAACACAAGAGCAGAGCTATAGACAGTATCCACGCACAGCATGTGAATGTCTTTACTCTCTCAAGGTGTCTTATTGATCACGCTCGTCCTTCTCACTCTAATGATGATGAAGATGCCACAGTCCCCACGTGAGGGTGTGAAGCACTGGGCTTCCACAGAAGAGTTTCTGCAACACAGATATTACAGCAACAGAGGTGGCTAAGAGAGCGATAGCATGGGTGTGCTGGGTAGGGGAAGGTCACATCTGGTGCTGGGCGCCGTCGGAGGGGGGGCGGCTTTATCAGCGCACTCTCGTGGAGGCAACGTGGGGCTCGCATATCTCTCACCTGTGCAACTTTCCTTTAGCATGTTCAGACCACATCTGGACTCATTTCTAACTGAAAACAGCAAAACATGGAACTGTGACTGGGGAAGACAAGCGTGTAACACGACCATTGAACACAGGCCGCAGGGCTGGCAGGATGGCTCAGTGGGTGGAAGTGGTTTGTGTGCGCTCTGACAGCCCAAGTTCAGTTCCTGGAATCCACGTAGCAGTAGAGAGAACCAGCTTCACAAAGTCGTTCTCTGACTTCCACACACATGTGTGCACATGTGCCCTCCAACCACACGCATGCACACACACACACACACACACACACACACACACACACATGTATAACAGATGAAATAAAGTGAAAAATGGTAGGCTCTACAGCTTGTCAAATATTTCAACAGGTCAACCAAGTGTCCAAGGATGAATCAAAGAGTTAAAAATGTAATATGATATACATCTATAACATAGAATATTATATAGATATATTATTATATGATATCATTATTTATCATCACATCTATCCTTATAATATACTGATATTACAGATATGTATCATGGATGAATGTATCGTTCATCCATGAAAGGGTCCCAGGCACACAGGGAGAACTCTATAGAGGACACTGAGAAGCATGAACCGGGCTGGGCATAGGAAGGGACGCACCACAGAATAAAAGCTGATCACGGGCAGGTACAGAGGGAGGACATCAGGCTGTGAGGGGAGGGCCCTGAAACCAGACAGAGCAAAGATAAACAGAGGGCCCCAGGTGAACGCACCTCCTCTGCAGGATGGACTGTCCTACCACTGCCTCAAGGCAAGAGACAAATAACCATGGGTAGAAACCTTGGAAATCCTGGCCCAAGACAAAGTCCTTCCTCAGAAGTTTATTTTAGGTCTTTCCTCACAGCGATGGGGAAGCCATGAACACTCCTAATGGAACTCACTGTGTAGATCAGGCTGGCCTTGACCCTATATAAACCTGGTGACCTCTATCTTCAGGGTGTTGGGATTAAAGGCACGCGTCACTGTGCCCAACAAATTTGATCTTAATGTTTTGGGTTTTATTTTTTGACAAAATGAATCTCTGTGTTTCCTTTTAAAAAATCTTTTCAAATTAACTCAGTGTTTCTCCATTAAAAAAAAACAAAAAACAAAAAACAAAAAAAAAACCAACAATGTAAAAGCACCTGTGTTGGCTAGTTTAACATCAACTCGACACAAGCTATAAGTCACCTGAGAGAAGGGAACCTGTTAGGTCAGGCTGTAGGTAGGTCTGTAGGGCATTTTCTTAATTAGTGATTGATGGGATGGACCTAGCCCATTGTGGGTGGGGCCCTCCCTGGGCTGGTGGTGCTGGGTTCTCTAAGAAAGCAGGCTGGGCAAGCCATGAGAGCAAGCCAGTAAGTAACATCCCTCCATGGCCTCTGCATCAGCTCCTGCCTCCAGGGTCCTGCCCTGACTTCTCAGTGGTGGACTGTGACTGGGAAGTCTTCCTCCCATGTTGCTATGGTCACGGATCCCCCAATGTCCATTGCATCTGTAGTTACCCTGACTAGGGCGGCCCCTTTACACTGAGTGAGGAGATTATACAGCTGACTTTAGTTATTGATTCCATTTCCAAATCTTAATGCTTTATTTTATTACATTCTGCCTGACAACCAGGAAATAATCACCTCTCACTTTTGAGGTCTAAGGTCAATTTCTAGGAGTGAGGGCTAAGGAAGTAAATTATAGAGCCTGTCCGGAAGCTCTGTGCGCAAGGCCCTGGAGAGTCCTGGCCGGTCCCTGGGGCCTTTGACCCCTCCTGACCCCCTGTGACTCAAACTCCAGGTGTGTCTTGGCAATGAAAACACAGGTCTCCTGCCGGCCCACTGGTACCAGCTGCTACTGAGTCGTTCTAAACCTCGGCACAAAACAGAAACGAAAGCAGCAGCCACGCTTACCTTTGTCAGGATGAACATTCTGATTAGGATGAAGAGCACACCAGACATGAAGCCGGAAAGAAGCGGGGATATGAACCAGGAGGCGACTGGAGGGGTACAAGAACACTCGGTGAGTGTTAGGATGGCCGCTCAAGGATAGTTAAGCAACGCACCCACATATCACGCAAGTTAGCCCCTGTCCCCAGAGCAGCTTGCCTTGCCTCAGAGCTCAAGAATCCCTCGCTCTCTTCAGGAACGAACACAGTCACACACAGCTGGTTATGCCGCTAGGTTACTGAGGTTCCCACCCACCAGGAATTTACCGATTAGTTCCCACGAGGCAAGTGGTTCTCACCCTGTGGGTCAAGGCTCCTTTGGGGATCGCAAATCAGCTATCCCGAATACCAGATATTTACATTACGATTCATAACAGTAGCAGAATTACAGCTATGATGTAGCAACAAAACTAACTTTATGGTTGGGGTCAGCACAGCATGAGAACTGTATCAACGGGTCTCAGCAGCAGGAGGGTGGAGAACCACTGTGCTGAGCCCCCTCACTCGCCTTTATCAACTCATCTGGAGTCTGATGTCCCAACAGCAGGGTTATATATAAGGGGGGTCATGTTCCTTTAACTACATCCAGTTTGCTGCTTTCACTCCTGACATCTAATGACTGGAAATCTCTAGCGTTAGCCTCAACCGGGTGGTTCCAAGTTTGTGTGACACCCAGAATCCACCTGGGCGTTTGGTAGCACCAGTGACGCTCTGGCCCTGGCCCCACAATTCTGGAGGTACAGAATAAGATCGGGGTGCGGGCACTTTAACAGCTCCTTCCGGTAGTTCTAATGGGCTAGAGTTGAGAGCTGTTTCTCCAGAAACTTGAGACATAAGGTGATTCTCATGGTGGCCTGTGCCCCTAACTGGCAGGCTGGGGACCCACTCTGACCATAGCTCCTAAGACTAGGATGGTTCTAGGAAACATTCAACAGCATGAAGGACGGAGATGGGCTTTTTTATTCTGAGTGGACTGGTACAGATGGGCCCCTAAGAGGATTCATCACTAGCTGAGTGTAGCCAGACCCCTGGGGGCGGAAGTAGGCCTGCAACCCCAGGAACCTGGCCCTGCTTCCCCAGAGGGCACACCTGGGCAGCTTGTGACCCAGCGATGTAAAGAACACTGGCTTCATTCTGAGCTCCTCTGAGACCATGACCATAGACGCTTGGATGTAAGGCTCTTCCTCACGTGGGCCTAGGTCTAGTCTTTCGCAGACCACTATGCTGCTTTCAATGAGACAGATTTCTTTTCTTGGCAAGAACAAATAAGATGCTGATTTTCACGGGTAGATTCTGCTCTACTATTTTGAAAGAGTGGCATTAAAACTGACATGTGACAGTGACCTTGCTCCGCTGCCTATACAACCCAGGTCTCAACCTTAGCATCTGGGGGCTCTATTATAAAAGTAACTCTTGATAAAACTTCCTCTCGCAAAGGAGAAGCGTATTTGCCAAAGGTGAACAGAGACGGCCATTACCTATCTTGACGAGTTCCATCCACTGCACTCCTTTCGGGCCGATCGCCACGAGCGAGAAGCCGATGGTGGAGCCAACGATGCAGTGAGTCCCTGAGATGGGGAGTCTGAGGAAGGAGGCGATCAGCTGCCAGACAGCGGAGCCTGTGGGCGGAGACATGGGCTGAGACACAGATCGGGGCAGCATCCTAGCCACCTGGCGGCCACGTCTGCAACGGGTCCCTGAGTTTAATTTTCTATGAATTGTTTTCTCACAAAGGGCTAATCACGTTGTAGCCACTCAGTGATTGACAGCTGTCCCATGAGGGTGAAGGTGTCAATGATGTTCTGCTGTGAAGCCTGGCCACACCAGGCAGGGAGTTCAAAGCCACCACGCACACTAACACTTTTCAAAGAGTATATGCGTAGAAGCTTTGTTCCGTCTTGTACTCCATAGTGACACACCTAGAGATGGACTGTGTCATATCGGTCCATGTAGGAGAGAGTAACACGCTGTATTGTCCTTTGGTTTGTCTCACATGTGAAACATAACTGAGATGGTTAACCTGAAGCTGGGCGTCTGTTCTTGGATCCTGCTTACAATATGGGGAGCTCTGAGTCTGGCCTTGTGTTCTAGGCTTGATGTTTTTCTAGGCTATACTCACTGCAGACATTGTTATAAGCAGGGCATATATGAGAGTCTCAGCTGGGCAGGGAGCACTGAGGGTCAGCTGGGCAGGGAGCACTGAGAGGGTCAGCTGGGCAGGGAGCACTGAGTATCAGCTGGGCAGGGAGCACTGAGAGTGTCAGCTGGGCAGGGAGCACTGAGAGTGTCAGCTAGACAGGGAGCACTGAGAGTCTCAGCTGGACAGGGAGCACTGAGTGTCAGCTAGACAGGGAACACTGAGAGTGCAGCTGTGCAGGGAGCACTGAGAGTGTCAGCTGGGCAGGGAGCACGGAGTGTCAGCTGGGAGATATCCCTTTCAGCAGCAGTTGCTGAAAAGGGCAAACAGAACACGGGACAACAAAAGGGCTAGGCTGATAAAGTGGACTGTTAATCCCAAATGCTAACTCTGAAAATCAGGTTTCCTGGCAGCACCAGTGTCCTTAAGCACCCCCCTGGCCTTTTCTCCAGAGATATCTGAGCGGCAGGAGAGTCATCTAAGGCCACACAGGTCCTAGCGCATGAGGTGAAGTGGACAGCTGCTTCAGGAAGGCTGGGCACGCTGGCCTTTGAGCCAGGGAGGGCGCGGGGCTGTATACATCTCTGAAGTGTGTGCTGAGTGAAGAAAGAGTCAGCCATGTGCTCCCATAAGGTGGCAAGTCCTCAGGGTACTGGACAGTTCCCTGGGCTCTACCTCTGTGACCTGGGCCAGCAGCAACGGGCTGACTTCCACTTAAAGCCACAGTTAGGATCAAGTTCCCTAGCCCGGAACTGTAATGTAGGGGTGTTTATGGTTTTATGGTCTTATACCGTCAACCATGTGACTCGCCCTGTCACTTGGACTCCATTTTCCTTCCTGAGAGCCTCCATCATTTTTCTTGCTGACTTTATTAATTACAGTGAGGTGAAGGGAGTGGGAAGAAGGAAAGACAGAGGGACAGAGTGAAGGAGCAGCATGAGGTGTGTCTGCATGGGGGTCACGCAGTGGGCGGGAGCTGCCTCACTCATGGGAACTGCTCAAGGGTCATAGGCGTGCCCAAAGAAAAATGAAGAAAAACACTCAAAACAAGATAAAGACGTCCTACAAAGCAGAAGGAGACAGACTTTGGGACAACATACCAAGTGTGTGGGAGGAGATGGGAGGCAGGCCTGAGGTGTGAGGCAGTGTCTGGATGATTAGTGGGGGTCACAGTGAGGGAGGGGCAGGCATGAGCAAGGGTAGGTGCGAGTGAGGACAGGAAGTGAAAGGAGACGGCTTGCCAGCTCTTAGTGAGTCTTACGGCGGCAGGGAGCAAGGCTTGTCTGGCGTGTGGGCATTCACAGGCGGGGATGTCCAGACGGGACTTCTCGGGTCTGGAAGCATTAGTGGCCTCACATGCAGTGGCTTGATTTCTACAGGGCTGAGCAAGGGTCTTAAAGGATAACCTGTTGGGAAGTTCAGGTGGCAGTATCAGTGGATTCTACTTGACCCCGGCAGCAGGGTGGAGGCCCCAGGGCCAGTTAGAACAGAACAGAAGGAAATGGAATGAGGAGAATGCAGGGAGAGGAGAGGAGAGACAGTGAGAGAGAAAGGCCACGGAGGTGCGATCAGAGGAGCGTGGGACAATGAGGGGTCAGGGTTCACAAGAGGGTCAGTAACAGTGACACTGGCATCTTAAATTCACATGGACCCCACTTGTAAGGAATTAAGTTTTGGAAATCTAGACAAGTCATACAAATTCCCAATCAGATGAGCTTTGAAATCCATCTACCCACAAACCAAAAAGGAAACAAGACCTGCAACCGCCACCCCCAAGGAAAACCAGAGAGGACAGAAACCGAAGCCATGGTGTTATTCAGACAAACCCTCAGATTGCCTTGGTAAACCCAAATTCTAGTTGAGGTTAAAAAACAAAACAAAACAAAAAACTTTTACTCTTTGAATGAGAAGCCAAAAGCCGGGGATGGAAAAAGTGGAAACTGGACAGCTGCAGTGACTGATCCAGTGGTAGGGACCCCACACTGCCAGGCGTGCTCTCGGTGGGCGCTGGGGACACAGGGGGCCTCTCAGAGAAGCAGAGCCTCCACCCGCCCCAGGCTCCACAGCAGGAAGAGTCCCACGAGGACCCATCCTGTCAGGATCTCTGTATGTCTCCCATAATTTTAACACCTCCTCCTCACAATCCCTTAAAGCAGAGGGTCTCAGCCTTCCTAACACTTTAACCCTTTGATGCAGTCCCTCATGTTGTGCTGACCCCAACCATAAAATTATTTCATTGCTACTTCGTAACTGTAATTTTGTTACTGTTATGAATCATAATGTAAGTGCCTGTGTTTCTTGGCGGTCTTAGGTAATCTCCATGATTGTTTGTCGAGACCCACAGGTTAAAAACTACTGCCTTAATGAGAAAATTTTCTATTTTAATTGATTAAAGTAAAATTATAGATTAAATTGTAAAACCTCAAAAGTTAAGTCAATCAATCTTTTGTCCCTGGTACCAGAAAATGCCAGGGTCTTGTGCATGCTAAGACCAGTCCTTCCAGGGAGCCACGCACCCAGTTCCCTAAATATCCGACCATTCTTTTTAGTAGTAGCAGAGGTTGCCCCCAGGGCCCCGTGCTAGGCAAGCAGTCCAGTCCAGAGGTGCACCCAAATCCCTAAATACTATTTTATAACATCGACATTTCTGAAGTATGCAATCATACGTGATAAAAAATCATTAGAAAAAAGATGAGCCAACTTTCAAGGTTGGTTATAGGTAAAAATTTAAAACAGTGATATATTAGAGAACATGTATATTCTTTAATAACTTCAACATATCCCTAAAACAACACTTCAATATTCTACGAGTGGTAACCTGAGGCCCAAAGATACTTTAAAATGACTAAAAATTTGAGAGACTAGATGGTTGGTTATTAAAAAAAAATCACAAAGTACAGGCAATGAAAATTGTATGGTAAACACAAAGAATGAAGCCAGCTTCTGAAAGATGGTGCTCATGGAAATGGCCAGGGGAGCAGGCGCGCACACGCACCCTGCTGGTGCAGGCCGAGGCTACTCACCAACCATTGCGCTCACTTCCCCGGCCATGAGTGTCTCCACGGTCTCATTGTAGAGATTCACATCGATGATGCCTTTCCGAATAGTCTCTCCCACCTTGGCTCCCAATAGCACGGAGCCAGTGGTTTCAAATATTGAAGCCAGAATGCATGCCTGTCTCAGGGTCACCACGCCAGAGCCCACCGCCGTTCCGAAGGAGTTGGCAACGTCATTTGCACCGACTGAAAATGCCAGGATGAAAGCAATAATGAAGCCCAGAATGACCATCCACAGATACCCATCCAAGGCCATTTTGGAAAATGGGCTCTGGGGTGCTTTTCTTTTGCAGAAAAACTTTAAATAAACAAAATTTGAGGTTGCTAATTTCTGGAGGCCAAGAGTTCTTGTAAACAGTGAGTCTGCTCTGGAAAGCACTGGATAATGTTGAAGTCTGAAGAAATTGTTAACCACTGGCTTTCAAACTACTGTCCGTACAGTTCATTTGGTTACGGTCAGTCGGTGGTACTCCACATTCCATATTTTTTTTCTCCCAGACTGGGAAAGCTGTGATCTTTCTTTCTGTAACAAGAAGAAAAACAAAAGAAATCAATCACTCTGAATACCTGTAACAGCTAATTCTCCCACCCAGTGAACTGCTTAAAGCCTGCTAATGGAGTCTGTCCCTGTGGTTTGACAGATCAGACCACAAAGCAATTCAAAGAACATCATAATCAGCCTCTCCCCTCCAAACCATCCAAAAATAACCAGAATCCTGGCCTCTAGATGGTTTAATAACCACAGAGCAACGGGGCGCCATATTAGGTGATGTGTCATAAGCAGTTCCAGAAATGTATTTGCTCATTGTTTTCAGAGAACCGCTTCCTCCAGTGAGCAACAGGTGAGGAAGTAAGACATCAAAGTTTCTGTTTCTCAAATGCTTGGAATGTGCCTGGCTCTGGTTTCAGAACCTGACTGTGACACAGCAGGGTGAAACTCATTTACATTTATATGTGGGAAAGGAAGTGTCTCCTCCGAACTCTGGAACAAGGTCATTTGCTCCTGGGGGTGACAAAGGAAGGACTATGGGCCCCAGGGGAGGGGCAGAGAAGACAAAGGACTCAGCAGGCAGGGCAGGCTGGTCACTAACTGCTACCAGTCTATCTACTGTCTCTCACCTTTCCCCAGTCAGCCCCCATTCTAGCTCTTCACTACTTGAATCACAAAGCACAGCGGACCCCAGGGCTTTGGTCTTTGTGGTGATTTGAGTGAGAATGGCCCCCACAGGCTCCTGGTTAAATGCACAGTCCCCGGTTGGTGGAACTGTCTGGGAAGGACGGGAAGGTGTGGCCTTGCTGGAGAAGAGGTTGCACCATTCCAGGCTTGTTTTGTTGCCTTCTACTTTGGGATCAGGCTGTGAATCCTCCATGGTATCTGCAGCCATGCCTTGTGCCACTACTATGGACTCCAACCCCTGAAACTGTAAGCCTAATTAAATGCTCTCTTTTCCAGAAGCACACTTGGGCACACGGGAGGCCCTGGGTTGAATCCCTAGCCCTGAGGGGTGGGGAGGACAAGAGATAGGCCACTAACTGAGAAGGTAGTACATCTATCATTTTAAAAATACTTTTATAAGTTGCCTGGGTTGTGGTGTTTTGTCACAGCAAACTGGAAAGTAACTGATATAGAAGCTGATGACCCCCTGCCCTACCAGGAACAAACCCTCTCCCAGTCAGCCCCCACAGCTCCCTGGGCAGTGCTGGGAGCTTTGTTTGTTTGTTTGTTTGTTTGTTTTTGTTTTGGAGACAGGGTTTCTCTGTGTAGCCCTGGCTATCCTGGAACTCACTCTGTAGACCAGGCTGGCCTCGAACTCAGAAATCCGCCTGCCTCTGCCTCCCAAGTGCTGGGATTACAGGCGTGCGCCACCACCGCCCGGCATGCTGGGAGCTTTGTAACTGCTGTTCTATTACTATCCTGTCAATCAACCAGACTTGCTGTTGTTCTGAGTGGCCCAAGGCATAAAGAACGGGGCCCAGTAGTGCACTGAGCAGACTGAAGAAGGCGAACTCCCATATCAAATGCAGCATAGTACTGTGATCAATCAACAGTTAAGGCATTTGTAAGAGAAAAAGGAATACAAGACGTTATATACATTATGACCATGGCAGTATAAAAAGTTAATACATTAACATAAGAAGATCAAACAGAGGCCTGAGAATGCGGCTCACTGGTAGCTCACTTAGCACAGGAGGCCCGGGGTGAACCTGAGGGTCGGGAGGACAAGAGGTAGGCCACTAACTGAGAGGGTAAGAAATCCGTGATTTAGCCGGGCGGTAGTGTCGTACGCCTTTAATCCCAGCACTTGGGAGGCAGAGGCAGGTGGATTTCTGAGTTCGAGGCCAGCCTGGTCTACAGAGTGAGTTCCAGGACAGCCAGGGCTACACAGAGAAACTCTGTCTCGAAAAACCAAAAAAAAAAAAAAAAAAAAAAAAAAGAAATCCATGATTTTTTAAAAATACCTTCCTTTCCAAAATAAAAATAACATGCAGTAAATAAGCCTACAAACATACTGAGATACATATATGAAATGCAATCGCTATAAAATTAAAATATGTACGGATAGATCCTATCATTTTTAAGATGTTTGTTCTCTTCAGGCTCCATGTGACACAAATGGCTGTTTTCAAGGGAGAAGATAACCTCCCACTGAAGGAGGATTTAATTTATTTGGTTTGATCAAGACAGGGTTTCTCTATGTAGCTCTGTAGACCAGACAGCCTAGAGCTCACAGAGATCTGCCTCCAAGTGCTGGAATTAAATGTGTGCACCACCACTGCCCAGCTGCAGAAGGGTTGATTAATATGACTAGTATCAATATGTAGATGGAAGTCTAAAGATCTTTTGGGAGGGGCCTGGAGTGATGGCTCACATGCTGCTCTTCCTGAGGACCTGAGTTCAGTGCTCAGCGCCTATACTAGGTGGCTATGAGGCACTTGAAACATCACCTCTTGGGCCTCTGTGGGTATCAGCAATTCATGTGCATATATACACACATGAGTGCACACATGAGCTTGCACACACACACACACACACACACACACATCCACCCATACCCACCAAACCCACACCACACCTACATACACACACATATACCCACACCCACTACACATACACCCACTACACACACACACACACACACACACACACAGTCACACAACACTCACTTAAACATACACTTCATACATACACACAAGGAAAAAAAACTGGCACCACTATTCTTTCCCTTAAAACACAATTTTTTTAAATGAAATTTTTTTCCTAGGGTAGGCGTAAACAAAAATATAAGTATCTCCTTTGTTGGCAATATAATATGGGTGAAATGGAGTGGGTATGGCTCTACTGGGGCTTACAGTAGTGTCAAAAAAAAACCAGACTACAATCAAATAGCAACACAAACAGAGATTCTGCGTGGCTGAATAGAACCACGTGGGAGCAGAAATGGAGTATGACCTCAGCTGAGGGCAGGAAGGGCTTGGGGAGATCTCAGGAGGGAAGATTATCTCTGGACAGTGGGAGGCATTTATACCACTCACTTCTCATGGGGGGAGGACAGGAGACTGGGGGAAGGCAAGGGCAAAGGGTAACACAACGAAAACTGAACTGGGCCACTTTACAGATGGGCCACATGTGGACAGTGTCAGTGAAGGGTCTTTATCACAGGGAGCTGACAAGATCAGACCTGGCAGATGTGTGCGCACACATGCCTATCTGTGTGTGTGTGTGTGTAGATGCACGTGTGTGTTTACATGCTTATTCAGTGGTGATATGTACGTGCACACGCCAAGGTGTAAGTAGTAGGTCGGAGGCCTAGTCAGAGTGCCTACTATGCGGATCCTGGAGATGACACTTAGGCCACCAGGCTTAGAGGCAAGTTTGTGTACTTGTAAGTACAAGTAAGTGTGCTTGGTGAGCCACCTTGCCAGCCCAGGTGCAGCATTTTTAAAAGGCCATTCTGGCTGTGGTGTGGACAACAAGCTGCCCAGGAGGCAAGGGTGAATGTAGGCGGACTGTACTGAAGCAAGCCACGAGGATCCTGGATTAGAGTCACAGCGGTAACAGTCGGAGGGAAAGAAAGCGGCTTCACATCACAGCTCTGGCTAAGAGGGACTGGAGAGTGGGCCCAGTGACGAGAGAGGAGTTGGTGACAAGCGTTCTCGGATATGCTGCATGGAGAAGGCACCAGAACGTCACAGACAGCAGCCGGTGACACACAAAACTACGGCGTCCTTTGCTTAGCTTGGGTTTCTCTGTGTAGTCCTGGCTGTCCTCGAACTCAGAAATCCGCCTGCCTCTGCCTCCCAAGTGCTGGGATTACAGGCATGCGCCACCACGCCCGGCTAGAATTAGTCATTTTTAATGTTAACTCTGGCAGTGATTCCTGCCCAGAGATCCAATTTGACGCCTTTCTTGGGCCTCAAGGGCACTGCATTAATGCCATGGAGAGGTAGCTGGCAGACCTCCTATACACATAAAATAACAACATCTTGAGGGGGAAAAAAAGCTGCATTTCCTACCTCACACTAAAATGGTCTTATGCCCAGCACTGCCTAAATTTAAGACTTCACTTTAGTGTTCACACCCCAACTACTGAACTCATGGCCAACGGTGCTGGACCGAGGAGAACAGCAGCCACCCTTTGGAAATCTAAACAATTTCTCTCTCTAGCTCCAAAGCACTTTATATCCAGAAGAACTTAAAACAAACAAACAAACAAAAAAACCAAAAACCAAAAAACAAAACAAGCCACTTTGGTGTTCTCCCTTTCCCATCGTCCACCCATCTCTGTTGTTTACAGTAAGCTCAGGTGAAATGAACACCGTGTACGCATAACCACACAGCCCAGCCCGCTGGAGAGACTGCTCTGCGGTTCAGAGTCTATCGCTTTTGCAGAGTACATGAGTTTGGTTCCCAGCACTCAGAAAACCCCACGGAGTCAGAAGCCCAGGAAAGATAGTAACACTTCTTTAACTGAGACCTTGACAAAGTAGAAGATGCCAGGTAGAAAACCAAAATGTTCACATTCCAAGCACTGGAGCTGTCCTCGTTTGAGTAGCTGAGCTCTGATAAGGGCTCACAGATGAGGGTGGAGACAGGAAAGCCAGGCCTGAGGATGAGCACACCGGCCTCCCTCGGCAGGTGACGCCGAGTCATCTCAGCGCCAGCACTGTACAAGGAAAACTCGAGACTCAGGTTCAATCCCTAACCCCCCACGTGTTTCTCACAACCATCACCCCAGCCCCAGGGGATCTGATGTCCTTTTTTGTCCTTCAAGGGCACTGCATAAATGTCATGCACAGACATGCACACTGGCAAAATACCTGCACATAGAAAGTAATAAGTCTCTTTTTAAAAAGCTGGATTCCCTTTCCCCACACCAAAACAAGTGAGTTGGAAAGTAAAATCTGAAGCTTAAAGAGAATAAGAAAAGACACAAGAAAATATTTATTTAATCCTGGGGTGGGGAGGCTTAGATACAACGTGATGCAGTAATAAGAGCGAAGTTTATAAACATGATAGATGAAGACAGCTATCTTTTCAAAAATGATTTTTACGTGCATGAGTGTTTTTGCCTGCATGTATGTAAGTGAAAACAAACATTCGCAGACTATTTTTGGACAGACTTATAACTATTTTAGGCCGGGAATGTGAAGGAATTGTGGTCCCAAACATATTTATGGAAAAAGGTCCCTGCTGAGGACTGTTGCTAGAGGCTTTGTGACTTCTATGTACATATGCATCACATATATATATATATACATATATATGTGATGCATATGTACATATGTGATATATATATACACACACACATACATATATATGTATATATATTTAATTTTATTTTTGTAGTTTATATGAAACATATCACATAAATTTATATTATTTTTATAGGTTATATATACATATATATCACATATATATTTATTTAATTTTATTTTTGAGGCAGGATTTCACTACGTAGCCCTGGTTGGCCCAGTATTCACTATGTAGATAGACCAGAATGGTCTTGAATACAGGAATTGAGGGGTGACTTACCATACCCAGCTTTTTTTTTTCCTTTTTTGTTTTGTTTTGTTTTGTTTTGTTTTGCTTTGTTTTGTTTTTTTTTGGATTTGGTTTTTTCGAGATAGGGTTTCTCTGTATAGCCGTAGCTATCCTGAAACTCACTCTGTAGCCCCAGCTGGCCTCGAACTCAGAAATCCGCCTACCTCTGCCTCCCAAGTGCTGGGATTAAGGCGTGTGCCACCACGCCCGGCTTCTACTTACACCATTCTTGAATGACATGCAAGCATTCATATTACACTTTAAAATGCTGGCAGTAACAGTAGAAGCCAGCACATGGAACCAGCACTTGGGAGGCTGAGGTAGGAGGGTAATGGATTTGAGACCATTTTGGGCTACTAAGTAAGTTCAAGGGTTTTTGTGGGCTTTATAGCCAACTGGTCTCAAAAGTCAAACCCAGGCACTGGAGAGACGGTGTGGTGGCTAAGTGTCCTTGTTGCACTGCTGGTGGTCCAAGTCCCAGCACCTACACGGTGTCTTGCAGCCATCCATAACTCTAGTTTAGGGGGGTGTGATGCCCTTCTTGGCTTTCATGGGCATTAGGCACACACATGATGCACATACATACATGCAGGCAAAACACTCATACACATATAGTAAATAAATCTAACATGTTAAAAAAACTAATACACCCTTCAAATGTAATGGTACATTTGTGAAAGTAATTTTATATGCTCATGTTCATGGTAAGAATGGAGATGTTGCTCCGTGTGTGTGTGTGTGTGTGTGTGTGTGTGTGTGTGTACCCATGACTATATGTGTGCCTGTGGAGGTCAGAGATTGGCAGGGGTATCTTCTTCAGTGGCTTTTCAGCATTTTCAGCATAAAAAAATCTTTTTATTACAATTATTTATTTTATGAGTGTTTTGTCTACGTGTCATTTGTGTGTCTGGTGCTCAGGGAGTCCACAAGATGGCTCTAGATAGCCTGTGACTGACATTCCAGATGGTTGAGAGACACTACTTGACTACTTGGGTATTGGGAACCAAACCCAAGTCCTCTGGAAGAGTAGTCCATGCTATTAACCACAGGACCATCTCTCTAGTCCTTCTACACACACACACACACACACACACACACACACACACGAGAGAGAGAGAGAGAGAGAGAGAGAGAGAGAGAGAGAGAGAGAGAGAGAGAGAGCGCACTCAGGTTACAGATGTAGGCCCCCCTGTCCAACTTTCCATGTGAGTGCCTACCCACTGGCCCATCTCTCAGCACCTCAGGCCATCTTTAAAACAGCTATTTGCAAACATGCGAAACAATCTGGGGGAACAAAGGCGCCTACAGAGTATCCACAGAAGCAGAACTGAGGAAGGAAGCAGGGGGGAGGGTGCGGGGAAGGAGAGCAGAAAGAAGGGGTGGAGCAACCTAAGGGACTGCAAGACCCGAGACCCGACTCCAGCACCGGGAACAGAGAGGCAGGAAGGTGGACTGCTTGCCCTGTGCGAGCCAAGGGTATGAACAGCCTGACATGAAGATGAAAGATGGCGCCTGGCAGGAAGGCTGAGTGGACGAGGACTGGAGGGGCAGTTTGCTGCACCCCCTACTTCTTTCCTCTTCCAGGCTGTAAAAGGGAACATTTGTCTCTCTGGCAGGGCTCCGTCCCCATTCCTGTCCAGTTAGCTCCTTGTTACACCCCTCTGGTAAGTCATCTCAGACTAGCTGGGAAGCAGGGAAAGTTGGTACGCGGCCATTGATTACAGCAACATAGAAGCCACAACATGGTAACTGTTAGGTTAGCATCATAGTAGGTAATGCTTGGGGCCATGGAAACTTAGGCCTAACCTTACTTGTATTAGTAATGGCAGTGGACCTTGGCTGACTCCCATGTATATTCTAAACCAGTTTGGTCTTCTACAAAACTTAAATGAAAAGTCAGTGTGAAGCTAAATCTAACGATATAAAGTATTTTGTAATTGTGGCACGCTTCAAGTGATTTGAAGGACTAGACTTCACTAAAGGCAAAGGAAAAAGTAAGGATTCAGTGCTGCCCCGCCCCTTGCCCCAAGGGAGTCTTGATTGTGCAAGAATTCCAAATCCTAGAAAGCCCCTCCTCTTGCAGTTCCAAACCACTCTAGCTCTTCTTTGGTTAGAGTGACACATGAGCTGTAAGGGGCAGGGACTTCCTGGGGTGAGTAAAGAGAGCTGTTAAAAAAAAATACAGAAGCCGGGCGATGGTGGCGCATGCCTTTAATCCCAGCACTTGGGAGGCAGAGACAGGCGGATTTCTGAGTTCGAGGCCAGCCTGGTCTACAGAGTGAGTTCCAGGACAGCCAGGACTACACAGAGAAACCCTGTCTCGAAAAAAGCCAAAAAAAAAAAAAATAATAATAATAATACAGAAAAGGGGCTGGAGAGATGGCTCAGCTGTTAAGAGCACTGAGTGCTCTTCCAGAGGCCATAAGTTCAAATCCTGGCACCCACACGGTGGCTCACAACCATCTGTAATGAGATCTGACGCCCTCTTCTGGTATCTGAAGACAGCTACAATGTACTTAGATATAATAATAAATAAATCGTAAAAAAAAAAAAATACAGAAAAGCTGAAAAGCCTCGGGGACAAATGACTCAAAAAGGCAAAGCCATAGGGGTGTGGCTTCGGGCCAGCCAGTCAGGGAGGTAAGAGGAGACAGTGCGTCAAAACTGGAAAGCCACGCTGTAGACAGCTTGGCAATTCCTTACTGAGCGGGCAGGTGCGTGGGCGCTCATCAAACAACTCAACCGACTCATCTTTTTTTTTTTTTTCTCCAGTCAGGGTTTCTCTGTGTAGCCCTGGCTGTCCTGGAACTCACTTTGTAGACCAGGCTGGCCTTGAACTCAGAAATCCGCCTGCCTTTGCCTCCCAAGTGCTGGGATTAAAGGCGTGCGCCACCACGCCCAGCCAGCCTACTCATTTTAAGGGGTATTTAGCAGGAAGACACTTGTCTGCACGGGAAATATTTGGCTTAAATTTTACCTATGGTAGCAGTTACATTACTGCACATTTTTCAGAACTCATGAAAGTATACATATACAAAACTGATTAGCATTATTGTATACAAATTAAAACTAATCCTATATAATCCAGGTCACACAGGTGGTACGCACTTTTGATAGTTTTCTTTTCTGTACTGTAGGTATTTATCCACTCCAGTTTCCTCTGTGTTAACCGAAACAGAGAAGGCAGTTCTTCCTACATATGTAAAAGGAGATAGTTCCATAGCAACACCATAAAACTGGCCGGTGTGGGCCGGGGGGACAGTGCATGAGGGTCTGCACTTTGATCCCCAACACCTGTGTGAAAAGCTGGGCACGATGGCTCATGCTTAGAAAGAACCCCAGCACTGGGGAGGTGGAGACAGGAGGCTTCCAGAGGCTAGCCAGCCTAGCCTGCTCGGTGAGCCCAGATTCCAGTGATAGACCCTGTCTCAAAAACCAAGGTGGGCATGGCAGAGTCCCAGTATTTAGGAGGCAGAGGCAAGAGGATCTTTGTGAGTTCAAGGTCAACCTGGTCTAGATAGCAAGTTCCGGGATAGCCAGGCCTACAAAGTGAGATCCTATCTAAACACACACACACACACACCACAACAAAAGAAAATGTAACTAGATATTTCAACCACAGGTTCACGTTTAAAGCAATGGCATCAAGAGTCCAAGAGAAAGCATGGCCTGGGGATGTATTACCAGCAGATATGAAAGTCCCTTCCAGGGAGAGGGCGGAGACAGCTGCTGGGGCGGGGCTCGGCTTCCTCCCGGTCAAGGTCAAGGTCTCAGTCCAATACCATGGCCACAGGGAACTTAGGAGAGAGGCTTCACTCTGGCTCACAACGCAAAGGGACGGGGATAGTCTAATTTGTGGTTGGGGTGGAGGTGCCCGTGCCTCAGCAGAAGCAGTAAACTGATAAATCACACCTTTTGCCATAAATATGAATTTCCAGTGTGAACTGGAAATGGGCGAGACTATGAACTTTCAAAACCCGTCACCATGACTGGCTTCTCCCAGCCAGAGTGCATCTCTAACACTTCCCCAGACAGTATCATCAACCGGGGACCAAATGTTCAAATACTGGAAACTGTGAGACATTTCTCACTCAAACCACTACATCCTCCACGGGGAAAGAGCCAGGCCTTGCTATGAAGGTGTGTCTTCAACAGTGCTTGTAAGAACCCTAAAGACGCAGCCGCAAGTCATGAGCGTTTCCATGTAGCAGGAAAGCACTCTTGCTGCCCAATGGACGGAAGCTATTTTAAATCTGGGCCTGTGAATCTTTAAACCAGGAGTTATGAGGAGTCACTTAAAGAGTTTGAGAATGAGCACGTTGTAATAAAAGTATCCTGAGTGGCAACTGCAATATCAATTCTGAACTTAGTTCTACTGTGTATCTGTGTTGTAATGTTGTCACCCAGAATTCTAATTGGAAATGGTTCAGAAAGTTTTAAGAGATAACACTTATTTTTGTCAGGAGTGGTCAGAACAAGAGCTTTTTTAAAAACCCCATTTTTTATTCATCTTTTGAGACAGCCACATATTATATACTGTATTTTGATGGCATCTACCCTCCACCCTCCCTGTCTCCGCCCGGGCATACCACCATCACCCGCCCCTTTCAAGTTGTCTCTCTGTTAATCCACTGTGTCCTCTTTGTGCTGCCCTATCTACATGGATGTGTGGCCACCCAGTGGAGCACGGTGAGCCTACGAGGATCACAGAGGAAGACAACTCCTCCCCTACACGGGTGTCTGGCAGTCAACCACTCACTGACTGCGGCTTTTGGCTAGGAGGGAGGGGGCTCGTGAACTCCTCCCCACTCCGTGACTGGATGTTGACTGGCTTGATTTTGTGCAGGTAGCCACTGCTACTGTTAGTTCACGAGGACAGTATCTTGTCAAGGTCATTCTGTTTTGCTCTGGTCCACCCCAACTTCTGGCTCTAGTCTTTCTGCCCCTGTTCCTCCATATTCCTTGGGTCCTGAGTGGGTAGGTGGGGGGATTAATGTGATATGGGCGTCAGTATGGGCATTCCCTTTATGGTGGAGCATCCCACAGATATTTGCTCACTGCATTCTGACTGGTTGCAATTTTTTGTGTGACCTATCATCTGGCATACAAAGGCATCTTCCTGATGAAGGGTGACAGCCACACTACTCTCTGGGTATAGAAACACCATACTATGTTCATATGACAAAACAACAGTCGTGACGTCACCTCTGGGAACTATGAGGACGCAGCGATGGGCTCTCGGCCGTATTAGGCATTCACAGTACTGGGCATGTGTCTGCTCCTGTGGGCCACGCCCACAGCACTCCTCGTGTAGGAAGAGGCTGCCGTGACCTGGCCAGGCTGAGCCAGGTACAAGGCGATCTCAGGACTCTATTCTGAATGAGAACTACCTGGGTATTTATGACGGCAACCTCAAATGTTTGAGCATTTAAGTAATCTTAAATACGAGAAAAATATTGACATAGGTTTCTTGACATAGGGTCATTTATTATACACATGGAAAAGAAGAAAGTGTTTAATGTCCTGAGGGGCTGTGTGAGAAAATCCCAGCAACTTCTGGAGGTGACTGACTTACTAGCGACTGTAGTCACTGAAATGATGAAAAGCGTCCCCCGGTGCTGGCACATGTGATAGCCAAGGGGACCAGTGTGCTCAGCGGTTCTGTCCACCTGAAGTCAGTCCTTGGTAAGACTGGAGAAGCATGCCTGCTGTCACAGCGAGCTCTCTAGGTGGCATTTATCCTTCCAAGCCAGCAACTCTAGACCCTGCCAAGAAGGCACTAGGTAAGCGCTCTGTTAGGGAGCTACAACCCCAGGCTTTCTTCACCCCCATCCTTTCTGGCATCATCGAAAATTTCTACTGTAAGCAATTATCCTTTTTTTTTTTTTAATCACTGGAAGACTTCAAAATACTACAAGGCAATTAATTTTGTTTTAAACGCACTAGCAGCATACACTTGTTTCTCTTTAACAGACGAAATGAACTCACGATGATTGTAGTAACTGTCGGGGACTCTCCAACAGTTTGGGCACGGGCTAACTACGTACTGTAGAGCAAGATGTACAACCCTTCTTACATTCCTTCAAGCGCCTGTACTTTACTTCTGAGGGTGTCTGTCACTCTGGAGGCTGAGGACTTAGCAGGAGGGCCCCTAGTCTTGGAGTCTTCCTAGATGCCACTCTACAGGATTTGTGTAGACTCGTGACCCTGGATCCCTCTCACTCCTTCCTTTATCTTCCGTGTGCTTCGTTTGACCATCCAGGCTGAACTGAACGAAACCGTGCCCCTAGTGCCAAGCTCTCTGCATGGGTTCTCACTGCAATAGTATTTGAGGTTAATGTTTACACAAAATAGTGTCTAACTACGCATTTATTCCTGTACTGAATTCCAGAGCTAGAGACTCTCAGGACACTCAGGGGACTTTAGAGCTACCTCATCCAGCCTTTGCTACTGTGGAGATGTGACTGGCATGAGAGAGAGAGACCGTAAAGGCGGAGTCCCTAAACACACTCCCTGGTGGGAGTCAACACTACAGCAGGACAAAGAAGCCATGGAGTGGAGGCGCTGGGCCACCCTTATCAGGCCTTCTTGGTGGCCGTAATTCCATCTGGGGCACGGTTGGTCCCCGGGGTCCTGCAAGGGGAGAGCTGGGGTGAGGAGAGGACAGGGAAGCTTACCCACTCCACTCCACGGAATGCGGCCAAGCCTTTGTCCTTGGAAGTTGTCAAGGTCACTTGATCCCTCCAAGCCTTGTTCAACTCTATAATTCTGCATCAACCAGAGACCGCAGGATTGGAAAGAGGCAGTTTTGCCTAGAACTGAGAGCCACAAGATTGTTCTGTGGGATGAGGTGGGCGGAGTTTTCAGATCCATTCCCAAGCAGGACAAGGCAGAGTCTTTCTGATCTTATAGAACACGAACCAACCGACTTTTGCTTCACCTAAAGTTTCCACTTCAGAGCTGAGGCTCTGGCTTCCTCTACCCTTTTGTCGTCGTCCCCCCCCCCCCAAGATGTCCCCCATCGCTGCTTTAGTTCTCTCTCTTCAGTTTTCTCTATTGACATTTTAATTCCTTTCCAGCCCTTTTTGTTGTTGCTGCTATTTAGATGTTTCCTGTATGGACTTTTCTCTCTGGGAAAGCATTATATAAATCTAACTTAATCTCTCGGAATACATACAAGCATACATACATACATAATACTACACACATACACATATAAAACTGTATTTTGAAGCAGGGTCTCACTATGTAGACTAGGGCACTTTTGAACTCAGATCCCCGTCTTTGCTCTTCCTTGGTGCTGGGATCAAAGGCACGTGCCATCGCACCTAGCCGAATAATTCTTAAAGAAGAAAGAGAGAGAGAGAGAGAGAGAGAGAGAGAGAATTAAAGTGGGATAAAGTTCAAGGAGTCAAGGCGAGCCGGCAGAAGAGGCGTGTAGAAGGCACCTGTGAGACTCATGGAGAAGCTAAAAGCCCAAAGAAGGTGTGGCCGTTATTTCTTTACAGATATCTGAATGGAATCAGAATGACCACATGGTGGGTTATGACAAATAAGCTTGAATTTACATCTCAGTGAACTGATAAAGAGTTATTACAAGTAAAGATTAAAATCTGAAGAAACTGGAGCGTCTCAGAGAGACTACAGCGGGGCAGGCAGTAAACTCTGAGGGGCTGCTGTGTACCCCGGGACCAGCCCCTCCGGGAAGTGCGGAGCAACTGCAGTGGAGCTCAACAAGTCAGTTAGCACTGGGACTGAGTGTTTCAGGGCCGGGGCTGTTTGAAAATACAGGACAAGAACAAATGCAGGGCTTTATGTATTCATTCCCATTGAGGACAGAAAAAGGCCTAAGCTTCTCCCTTTCGTGTTCTCTGTATGTACTGGGATGGAGCCCCCAGGGCTTGAGTATATATGAATATTTTTGTGAGGAAATAAATCACTTATCACACAGACTTTTATCAGCTGGCAGGCTGGGACGGCTTGCTCTAATTCTGTGCCTGAAGTGTTGGGCTGCTGGCTGGGGTCCAAGAACTATATTAAGGAAGCGCACTCTCCTCCAGCTTCATTTAAAATGGAACCTTGTATATAAATAGATATCTTGGCTCTTACATATTTAGTCGCTAGTTCTCTTCTGACGGGTTCAGGGGGCTCAGTAAAGATTCGGATGGGACTTATACAACTCCGGCCTGGAGCTGCTGAGAAGGATGTGTGGTTAGGAGTTCTCACTGCTTTCTCAGAAAACTGTTACTGGAGCCCAGCATCCATGCCGGGGGAACTCACAGGTGCCTGCAGCTTCCGGTTCTGCTTCTAGCCACTGTGGGGACCCTCACAGACACTGACACCGACACTCTGGATTCCTAAGACACCGCGTATTTTTTTCTACTAATTCAACACAATGTAATAGAGTTGACAAACAATTCTCTCTACTTCATGTTCAATTTATAGCTCCCCGTTGTTTGCTCTGACTGCTGAGATTATCTCCCTTTATAAATGGCTTATTATTATCATTATTATCATCATCATCATTATTATTACTATTATTATTTACATGTGTGGGTGTTTCATCTGCATGTATGCTTCTGCACCATGTTCAGTGCCTACAGAAGCCAGAAGAGGGTGATGGACCTGAGGTTACAGATGGTTGTGAGCGGTCATGTGGGTGTTGGGAATTGAACCCAGGTCTTCTAGAAGAGAAGCCAATGTACCACTGAGACATCTCTCCAGCCCAATCCTGAGCTTCTTGAGCACAGGTTGCTAGGCAGCAGAACAAGGAAGAGAGGACAAGCACTTACGATATGGATTCATGTTGTGTCTTCCTTGGTAGCCCAGGGAAGAGTCTGGCCGAGTGTCAGAAGCACTTCACTAGCGTGTGGAGTTTTCATCAAATGTCACGGATAATGTGCCAAGCTAGGAGTGCAAGCAGCCTAAACAGCACAACAGTTTTTGTAATTTCGCTCATTTGATTGAGGGATCAGTTGGAAATTCAGTAGTTCTTCATTTCTTCCACAGAGAATACCCAATTCGATTTTTTTTTATTAAATTAAGAAATCTTTTTTTTTTTTTTTTTTTTGGTTTTTAGAGACAGGGTTTCTCTGTGTAGCCCGGGCTGTCCTGGAACTCACTCTGTAGACCAGGCTGGCCTCGAACTCAGAAATCCGCCTGCCTCTGCCTCCCAAGTGCTGGGATTAAAGGCGTGCGCCACCACACCCGGTTAAATTAAGAAATCTTAAGAGCCTTTTTTTTTGATAGTGCCTTCAAAGAAACAGGGACCTAACATACCAGCTGAAGACACAAGGGGACCGGACAATTGGGAAGATGTCTGTGAGGACCAGTCCTCTGGGAGACGTGGCACATGAGACGTGATCAAGGCCTAGCTCCCGGCTGTATCCTCCCTCTGGCTGACCTGGACCAAGGAAGGATCCTCTGAGGAAAATGTAATTAGGAAGTAGGCAGATGTAAGTAACGTTTTCACGACATCTTATGTACATTCAGAAAAGGAAAGAGAAAGGATATATGATTATTTTGAGTTCATCGTGGCCTATGCCAGTGCATCTCTCCAAAATTGAGCAGGAAGACTCGGATCACTGCCTGGGGTCACTGTTTCAGCCTGAGACTCTTCATTATTTCTTGTAAGGCAAGACTGCCGGCAATGAGTTCTCTCCGTTTGTGTGGTTTGCACACTCTATTTGGCCGTTATACTTTTAAAGGACAGTTCTGCTGGTGATGGGCCTTTCTGCCGTCTTGCCTCTTGCCGTGTGGACTAGGTGTTTCTGAAAATGTGACCAGCGGGCCTTACTGAAGTTCTACCGGGTGCAACGGCTGCTTTCCTCCTGGTCCTTTCAAGATTTTCCCTTTTGTTTTTCAGTCTTCTGACTGAAGTCTCATGTCTGGATGTAGACCTCTTTGTGTTATCTAACGTATAGGTCAGTATTTTTCAAATGTGAAAGGATAATCTATTTTAAGTTCTCATTAATTATTTTTGAAAAATTTTAAATGTTTTCTGGCCCTCCACTGTGTATATGAGGGAGTGCATGTGTTGTGTGTGTGTGTGTGTGGTGGGGGGAAGGGTCAGAGGACAGTGTCAAGTGCTGGCCCACCCTGACTCTGAGACATATCTCCCTCTGTTCGATCTAGAACTTTCCCAGGCAGGCTATGCCGGCCAGCCAGCAGAGTCCAGGGATCTGCACCCCACCCCCACTGTGCTCTCACCGGGACATCACCACGCACACGCTACCATACCCGGCTTCGTATGTGAGATCTGAATTAGGGAAGTCACGTTTGCAAGGCGAGTGCTTTAATAACCGGCCCATTTCTACTTAGGATGTTACGGTGGCTGTATTTCACGGTGGCTCACATTTCTCAATGGCTCTGCTAATTTTTCTTCATTCTTTTTATTCTGCATAATGGCCATCGCTCTACTGTCGAATCCACTGAATATTTGCCAACTTAAGTTCACCGTGGAATCCCCCTAATTAAATTTCCCGTTTGATTACTGTCTGAGCCCTGGATCGTGGCTGACTGCATACAACATTAAATCCACTGACGTAATAGTGTTTGAGCACACAGCTCACTGGCAGGGACAGAGACCTCACTACGCATGGAAGTCTTCACTTGTAAAACTGAGATCCTAACCCATTGGACGGCTCGCTCTCCCTCTCTTCCCACCTCAGTCCTTCCCAATCAATACTCCGAGTTCTGCCTCTGGACTCTCGTCTCGAAGCTTCCCATCAAGTCAGTGAGCCCTTGGTGTGAGTGAGGCCCACACGTCTCACCTGGGGTGAGGCTGCTCCACTCACCATAGGGTCTCCAGAGCTCACCCGCATGTGCTTTGGAGAACATGGCAGGGTCTCTCCTTCCTGAGACTGCACAATCCCTCGCACGTGCATACCAACTTTATTCATCTAGTCACCTAGCAAGGGACTTGCCTTTGGGCTATTGTGAACACTATCGCTATCAGAATGGCTATGCAGACGCTTGTTTGACAGCAGGCTTTCTTATGCAGCCCCAGTTCTACATTCTTGAGAACCTGCCATACTGTTTACGAGCAGCCTCACACACCAGCTTCCCCAGACCCTTGCCGGTGCTTGCTCCTTTCCTTCAGTTCCCTTTGTATATAGACCCCGTCATCCAGATAGGTTAAGGGGACACATTACTGTGGCTTTAATCCTCATCTCCTCGACGCTCAGTGATGGAGAACAGTTTCCATGTTTGCTGGCCGTTTGTGTACTTGGAGAGATGTCTATTCAGTCCCTTTGCCTGTTTCAAAGTCAAGTCGTTTAACAGTTGAATTGTATTTTAAAAATAATATATTCTGAATACTAAACCTCATTTCAGATAGTCTAACAATGTTGCCAGTGGTTTTGGTCTCGTATCTCCATTTGGTTCGTATGTTTGTATATATACTGGATATATAGACATTTGGAATTGTGGTTTAAATGAGAATGCCCCCCCCCCCAATAGAACTCCTAGGTCCCCTGTTGGTTGCACCTTTAGGTGAAGTTTGCAGGTTTAGCTTTGCTGGGGGGAGTGTGCCATAAGGGGTGGGCTCTATGAGTCATTCCTAGTGCTTCCTGCTGTGGCTTTGGATGAGAGCCCCCAGCTCCCAGCTCCTGCCATCTGCCATCACGGACTCTTATTGCCCTGGAATTGTAAGCCCAAATAAAAACGTGTGTGTGTGTATGTGTGTGTGTGTGTGTGTGTATGGCATGTCACCCTATCTTTAAAAGAACTCTTCATACATAATTTTATTTTGTTAAAAACAGATTTATAGTGGTTAATTAGAAAGTCTTGTCTACAAAATTCAGTTTTGGAGCTCCCTCAAAACACAGTCTTAAGCCGGGTGTGGTGGTGCACGCCTGTAATCCCAGCACTTGGGAGGCAGAGGCAGGCGGATTTCTGAGTTCGAGGCCAGCCTGGTCTACAGAATGAGTTTCAGGACAGTCAGGGCTACACAGAGAAACCCTGTCTCGAAAAACCAAAAAAAAAAAAAAAAAAAAAAAAAAAAAAAAAAAAAAACCACAGTCTTTACTGAACCTAGACATGCACTACACCGTCCAAATTCCTTACATCTCACAATATTTTTTGTTGAACACTGGCCCTTTCAGATAAGATGAATTTCAACTCTGGGTACTAAGGCCCTTGGGGGCTTTTTGTGTATTTGGCTGAGCTACTTCAATGAACTCTGCCCCCACGATCTACACCCACTGACATCTCTGATCACTCTCTGTTCTTTATTTTTGTACTGGTTGTGGGGCACGAATGCACTTATTGGTCAAAGGTTGGCTAAGACTTACTATGTGGCTGTTTCCTGTGAGACTGAAGTATTCTATCCAGCAGGGAAGCTTCACAACTCAAGGAAGGTAAACAACTCAAAATAGCTTCAGGAAGTCCATGAAACTGAACAGATTAGCCAGGCCTCTTCCTCCCAGAATAAGCAGAAAGGACAGCTGAGGGCCACTCTTAGACAAGCCGAGGTGTAAAGACTCCAACACCAGATCAGCTGGCTGCAAGAAGCAGAAAATAGCCGAGCTGCCTGGAAGAGGCTGACCCCATCCGAGTCACTTGGAGAGGACAAGCTTTAACATGTTGAGTGTCTACAGGCTGTACTGTGTGTCCCAGGCTCTCAGCTTTGTGAGTTGTCCCCCACGCTGGGGTGGGCTTTGGTAGCGGAGCTGTCTTAGAGTTGGACTTTGGTGGAGTCTATATTCTGGTCTGTGGTGGATGCGGATCTAGGGGATCTGGTAGATATCTGTGTAGTGTCATCCCAAGAAATCTTGTCACACAATACTACCCTCTTAAAGAGTCAAAACCCACCCTTACAGATGGCTCTCAAGGCCTGGCTTAGGGACCCAGGGTACCTGAGACGCCTGACAACCAAGGACAACACAGAGCTGGAGAGCTGGCTCGGTGGTCAGCAGCAGCACTGCTGTTCCAGAAGACACACATCCCCTTCCCAGTTCCCACACGGCAGCTAACAAGTGTCTGTAACTCCAGGTCTGGCCTGTGTGGGCACCAGGCATACACACGGCGCACAGAAACACATGAAGGCGAAATGCCAATACACATAAAATTGAAATAAATAAATCTAAAAACAATAAATGTGAAGGTCAGTGCAATGGTGTTCTTTGGGGAGATGGAACTACTTTGTAGTCTATCTGTGGTGATGATTCTAAAAACCTGCATGTGTAAAAGTTTACAGATATATACCTGAAAAAGGGAACTTTTTTAGCAAATGAAAAAGTGGTCAGCATTCGTATTTAAAGAGATGTTTGAAGCTGTGCTGCTCATAAGAGTTAGATTCGGTTCATTACTAAATTCCCAGATGCTGAGTATTTAATATTCCCCAGAGAAGCAAAAAACAAAACCTTTCTTGTTGTTACACCTCTGTCTCTTCAAAATACAACAGAGTTAACTTAAAAATATTCTAATGCTTAGCAGTGAAGACAGTCAAGCCCAGCTCTCGTGCTTGACTGTAGCTCAGGCTCTGGAGCATGTCCTTGAAGCAACATTCTAGGTTTATCTGTTACTTGCAAGTCTAGCAGATTGCTATGATGCAAAGAACAAGGAAACCCCAAAGAACTGCGATCAACAGAGGAGAGGCCGAAACAGGCCCAACCGAAAGGCATTTAGCAGGATGCTCTCCCCTCTCAGCCCCAGCTCTGCCCAGCCTGCAGAAAGCAACATGGCTTACGAGAGTCTGTGCCTGCTCCCCTTGCCACTTCAATGCCAGGCCATGTCTACAGTAAACACAGTTTGTAGACACCTTTGGACTAGCCGGGCTCGGCTGGAACACCTAACTGTACGGATGCTTACTACAGAGCTCTCGCTTCTGCTTCGTACTCTTCAGAGAGAGGCAGAAATAAACAAACTTCAAATGAACAGGTAAAGAGAAAAAAAGCCCAAACTAAGATCTACTCCAATCCCCTCCCCCCTCCCCCTCCCCCTCCCCCAAATGCCTTGACAGTTCCCAAGCATGCTTGGCTGTTCTGTCCATTTTGAAGAGGTAAAATGTTTGCTGCCCCCATCCAAATCTCAATCTCAATCTCTCTCTCTCCTTTCTTCCTTTCCATTTTTATTTTGCTTTGAGTTGCTGTACTTGCAAATAATTCTCTGATCAAGTTTTAAATACCTGTTCATTGTGCCCCGGGTGACTCATGCAGCTGTGTTGTAGAGAACTACCCGCAGTGATGCTCCTAGCACTGTGTGTGTGTGTGTGTGTGTGTGTGTGTGTGTGTGTGTGTGTGTGAGAGAGAGAGAGAGAGAGAGAGAGAGTGTGTGTGTGTGTGTGTGTGTGTGTGTGTTGGGGGGGAAGCAGTCCTGTCTGAAAGTGCTGGTGCTGATGGTAAGCACTGGTGAGACGCCTGTACAAGGATCAACGCTTTGGAAAGTGTCTCCGCTCTGGTCGATGCCCATCCCCTTTAGCCCTGCCGCTCGGCTATCTCCTGAGGTCCGTGGCGAAGGTCCGTGGCGCACTGTCCCACCACTCCTCACTTTAATCGTTACCCTGAACTATGGTGCTCTGCCAAGTTTAAATGGATAACATAATAACAGAACTACTACTTTGACTGGTTTAAAAATATGTTGGGTCCCACCTTTCTCTTGTACTGACTGTGACATCCCGGACCATGTGAGGTGGGACTGGACTTGACCATGAGACCCATAGCAGCCGTGAGTCAACTCTTGCCAACCACCACCTCTAGTGTGGCACAGGTCACAGGGCTACACTTGATCAGTCACGGCCGCACACCCATTTGTGTGTGGGGGGTAGGCCTCTTTTCAGGTCAGTGAAGCATCTGCCTTAAAAAGTAGGTCAAGAATCTGAAGGAATTTGGAATGTTAACAAAGAATATAGAAAATTAAAAAAAATAAATAAATAAAAATTTAAAAAAAAAGAATTTGAACGAGAGCAAGGAGAGGAATCTGGGAGGACTGGAAGGAGAAAAGACGGGGGAAATACTATAATTAAATTATAACCTCAAATATAAAAAAAATGTAAAAGGTCAAATTTTTGATGATGAAAATAATATGTACTTATAGAAAAGAAAACAATGAAGAATGTTTCTAGCTCACTACTGCAAGCCAGGCGTCATTAAAGTTGGTGTTCAGTGTGCTGGCTTTGTCAGCCGGCTGAGGCCCTACTTACATAAGCTCCTAAGAGTTGTCTCGACGTGCTGCGATCTGTGTAACCATAGAGGTTAGGTATAAAGTAAGGGAGTAGGGGCGAGAGAGGATCACCCAAGGAAGGTGAACACAACACAGAGTTAAGGTGGGGGTGGGTGGGAACTAGAGCAGAGGACTTAAACAGGGAAGCCGGGCATTACAAGAAGGAATTAAAACAAGGGACAGTGAGCACGACAGGCCATTGAGGGCCTCGTGGGAACCTAGCACAGTAGGAGCTTCTTAAAATATATACATACATATAAATATAAATATAAATGAGATCACAAAAAACGGGGGAGACAAAACCCCACTAGACATCTTTTGCCCCCTCCCCCAAGTAAAACCTTCATTGCCAGAAAGTTGCTGGCCAAAGAGCTGTCATGGAAACCCCCAAACGACTCAGGCAATTGCCAAGATTGTTGGTTGTTCCCCATAAACTGATGGTAAGGCCCTATCGCTGAATTCAACAATTGCATCTCATTGCACACAAGGCAAAGCTGGTGCCTAACTAGAACCTTCGCCACCCCCCAACTCCCCGCCCCTCACCCTGCTACTGCCTAGGATCCATGGCACAGGAAAGTACTCTGCGTGCTATCAAAGGAGAAAGGCAAACACCAGACCACCTACCAACTCTTCAGCCAACCACGGGAACCTGCCTGCATGATACACTGGTCCTATAGTGGCAGACACTGTGGGAGTGACCAACCACTGTCTGCTTGGATTTAAGACACACCTCATGAAACAGAACCCATTCCCGACACTACTCAAGTGGCTGAGAATCTGAGACTAGTTAAGTCATAGACCTAGAGGAAAACCAAACACTAGTGTTTTGCTAAAGATACATTGTAATAAAATGACTGCAAATGGCATTCTGCTACACCCACAGATCCGGGTCTCACTCGGCCGCCATCAGAGAAGCTCCCTCTGGAAGTAGGGGGGAACTAACCCGGTGACCCACAACTGGACAATATGCAGAGACTGAGCGACCTTGGAACACTCAATCCTAAATGCGATGTCTTCATCAAACCTCGGGGATCAGGGATCTGTGTTGAGGAGGAGCGGAAAGGGTGTAAGGGCCAGAGGATGGGCGACACCAGGAGAACAGGGTCCTCTGAATCAGTGGACAAGGCGCACATGAGCTCAACTCACAGAGACTGAAGCAGCAAGGACAGAAGCGGCAAGCCAGGAGGAAGCGACCTCCCATCCCTAGCCAACTGGAAACCACTAGCAAAGGAAAACTCAGTTTTCTCCAATGGAGTCTCACTGGGTATATAAACCCATGCCCCAAAGTAAAAGGCCAATATGCCAATACAAAAGAACTCAGTGGTATTTTTATAGTTTTTTTTTTTTTTTTTGTCTCATAGTGCTTTGTTTTGACATTTAAAAAAAATCGTACTAGCTTTGCTTATATGCTGTTTTCTGTTGTGTGTGTTTCTTATGCTTTTTCTTTCTTTTACAAAGAGAAGGCATGGAGCTGGATGGACGGGAGGGGGTAAGATCTGGGAGAAGGAAGGGGAGGAGAAACCGTGGATCAGAATATATTGATGAAAAAGCATTTCCAATGAAAAATGTTGACTAGAGATAATGTCTGCTTACAAGCAGTGTAGAGCATCCCTTTCCCAGACACATATATAGAAATGTTTTCTGGGTCTAACAGGACTGACACCCATGTGAACTCATAGACTGTGGCAGCATGCATAGTTAGCACCTGAACAGATTCCAGCCAGACAGGACCCCAGCCCTAAGAGGGAGAAGAGGGCATGAGCTTCCGTCCCAACCAAGAAGCTCTCTCTCTCTCTCTCTCTCTCTCTCTCTCTCTCTCTCTCTCTCTCTCACACACACACACACACACACACACCCCGCCCCCTCAGAGAGCCCTTTTATCACTATAATTGTGAAAAGCTTTGATTGTACTAAGAGCTAAACAAAGTGTAACAGATAATCTCAAAAGTTTGTGTTTTCTACCCAAAACAATTCCTTTAAGCAAAAAACTGTAAAGAAGGGTGTAAGAAAGGGCAAAGACATCAGGAAGTTAAGATGCATTTACAGGACCAGCAAAGTAGAGTCAGGGGGTCAGTGCAGGGTACTCTTGGGAACACGGTCATAAATAAACAGTATTTTATAACCTGACTTAGTCACTACACAGAGAATATCACCATTTCAAATGCTATACAGTTTTACACTACTGTGAATAATTACAGATTAACCTTTATATTTTTTGCAGTATTTTATTGAATTAATAGGTAACTCTTACATTTCCTAATAATAAGTAAGAAGCCCCTCTCCCAAGCCTCTCTGTTCAAGCTCAAGTCCTTTAGAGGCAATTATACGGAGGCAAGGCTTGTCATTCCAAGCCACACTGTCGCTTCTAATGGTGCATCATGAACTGGCTTTGAACTGGTTTTTGAAACAACTTTATTTTTCTGAGAAAGAAATACCAAAGAAGAATGCCTGTTCAATATAGCCCCTCTGCACAGGATGAAAATAGCCTTGTTTTGAGGGAGGCATGATTGGACCAGGTCTGGAGACACTTCATAATCATATGCTGTACTCACGGCGAGCCCCTCGTTCCAGTAACACCCCTTTGAGTTCTATCATTAAGAAGTTAATGATATATTTGGATTTTTTAAACCTACTGGGTATGCAGTTGAGACTTTGTGTGTTTAAAGGAGACTGCTAAGACTCATGCAGGATGCTAGAAATCAGTTCTTTATGACTTCTGGATTGGTGAGAAACTTCTGTCTTAGTGTGTGACCACCGTCTTCCCAGGGTTTCATATATTCTGAAACTGACACAGATGTACACACCCAAACAAAACTTTTGCAGCGTGGTGCCTGAGGCTTTCCCGCATAGACTAGGAGCCCAGACTGGAGCGATTCTATCCATAGACACACTTCCTGCTATCCCTCTCTGTCCCCATGAATGGAGTTTGAGCTAAAGTGTCTGTACCTGTCCTTTTCATGTTAAGGAGATTTTAATGGTCTGAAAATATGCAATTAATTCTATCTATAAAAGCCAAAGATTCGACTTCTTCTCTTTCAAGTGCTAAAATCCTAAGGCCATCATTCCCTGGCTAAGGGAGGGGATGTTCTTTTGGCTACGGTGGTGTTGCTCATCTGATACTTTTAAAACAACACTGAAAACCCATGCCCTCACAAAGCCCTTTCTTCATTAAGGCCACAAAAGCTCTGCATCAAAGGCTAGACAGGGTGTTTGTGTTTTCAACCAGAGACAATTCCCTCAAGCAAAAGCTGCAAAGGGGGTGTAAGAAAGGGTGAAGGCATCACTAAATTAAGATGCATTTACACGACCTATAAAAAGTCGGGGGGGGGGGACTTCTAGGGCACAGTAATGGCCTGGGCAAGGTACTAACTGCTACTTGCTCAAGTCAGCAGAACGCAGGAAATCCCAGAGGGCAGCACCTAGATGGCTCTGGACATCTGACCAAATAATCCACTGCAAGTGCCTCCTGTGTATACACTGGATTATTTGCTACATAAGGAGTGTTGGTGGAAACAAGTCCCTCTCCTGCGTGGCCAGAGGAGGCATGATGCCTCCCACTATGCTCACGCACTCTTCAGGTCTATCTAAGCGGCCACCTACTTCTGACCACAGCAGGCTACCCACCGATTTGTCTCTTCCAGTGGAGGTGAAAGAGGTGGGAAACTAGTTAAAGTCACACTTTGTGCACAGCTACCTCTTCTGACAGACTTCATAAGACAGTGAACAGTTAAACTGCTGAGGCTGGAACTGAGGTGACAGCTTACTTGCTATTCTTCTAGGGCCCCTGGATTCTGTCCCTAGCACCCACATAGCATACCCTCACACACACATATGGACACATGTACACATGAATAAAAATAATTTCTTTTAAAAAGTGCTATCAAGGCAAGGATGTGCTTCAGTGGTGCAGTACTTACTTTTAGTATGGTGTGAGGCCTTGGGTTCCACTTCTAGCACAGAAATCAAAACCCCAAACAAACGAATAAACAAACAAAGATAGGCACTGCCTTAATTACCGAATCCAGGTAAGTCAATGCAGTATTCCCAGGTTAAATATTAAGTGACCAAAAGAAATCCAGAGCCAAGGCAGAGCTAGAAGGACTTAGAGAGGTCATTTATGTCCTAACTTCAGAGAGACTACTACAAACATTGCACATAAATATAAACCCGGGTTCATATGACTCCAGAAGGAAAAGTTTACAGTTTCCAGCATCCGTGTCCGCCTTTGGGACCTTCCTAGTACCGCATGCAGTGGACATCAGAATCGCTTGGAGGACCACCTTGCACTCAGCCTTCCCACTTGGAATCGGCAGGTTTTGGTGGGCCTGAGAATCCATGCGAGTTCCCAGGCAGTGCTGATAGGTCACAGCGGCACCTTGGCCATCACTGTGCCTGACCCTGTACATTCCTAAGGGGAGCACACACCAGCCACTCATCATCATCCTCGGGACAGGCGCACAGACGTATTTGAACGAGTCTCTTCTAGGCTAAATGACAGAAGTCCTCTAACCTCTCATTGTAGCCATGATTTCTAACATGTGGTCCCTGCCCCCTTTCCTGAGGGTCTCTGTTGAATCTCTCCAAGTTTCTTTCAGATGGAGAGCCATGAACAAGACCCAGAACCCGAGTCAGAGAGCTGCCTCCGCTGGGGTCGAGAGCCGAATGATTCAGACCCATTCCCTGTGTCGGACTCATCCGCTGTCTGCACCCACGCCTGCCCTGGTCACGTTCCTGTGCCTGGTGCTTCTGACACTCTGTGAGCTGCAGTAATGTCTCACAGACCTTCGTAATGCTTATCTTCTGAGAAACTCAAGACGCTGTCTTAAAATACCAGATAGATGACCCATCATTTTAAGACAGAGCAGGGCCAGGTGGCATCCGAGAGAGAGAGAGAGAGAGAGAGAGAGAGAGAGAGAGAGAGAGAGAGAGAGAGAGAGAGAGAGAGAGAGAATATAACCTGGAACTCAAGGTCGATCTAAATAGTGCAGCAGGAGGCTGCCTTCCGCTTCTCCAGTGGGTCTGCACTACCACCCAGCAACAGCTTCGGGTGAGGTGAACCTTCAGTGGCTCCTTTGTGGGGGGGGGGTGACAAGGCCCAGGAGTAGGCTCTGGGCTGCCCCCACTTACCCACAGCTGCTGCCCAGGGCAAAGCAGCCAGGACACAGGAGCCAGTCCCAATCCTGTGCTGCCAATGCCCAGATAAACTGAACGCCACCGTGGCCTCCACCGCCCCATGCTCTCGCCTCCCACGTCTCCCCTCAGTACTGTCTCTTGGCCAGTTTGTTGACCGCACGTCAGAGCCCCCCCCCCTTTTTTGGCGCCGCTGCGCTTTAGCACGTGAGCTCTTTGCGAGTAGGAACTATGCTCTCTTTGTGTATTGTGTGTGCTGTGGAGGTGCTTAGTGCATGCTGAACAACAACAGCGGTCCCAGTATTTCCCAGAAGCATCAGCATTCTTCCCAGCAGTCAGCTATTGACCGTCGTCAACGCAGGCACAGCAGAAGGCTTCGCTCCGCCCCGCCCATTCTCACCCCTCACCTAACACAGCTGAAACCAGGCACAGAGCAAGCTTTTTCTGCCACATTGCCTTTACAAAGAGAATGTTCCAGGGACGCGATCAGTGAGCAAAGGCAGTCCTACAGAGCACCGCTGCCTGCATCCGTACCGACAAAGCCCTCACGTGGGCTCTGGACAGGTAGCTCAGAGGCTGAGTGCTTGTGAGTATTTGGAGGTCTCAGATTCTGTTCACAGCCCCACACAGACCAACTGACCGACAGACTGACCGACCCACCAGCTAAACAGACAGGCTGTGAGTAAAGGGGAGCCAGACAAAAGGCTTCCTGCTAGGCTCCTCAGAGCAGAAGGTTATGCTCTGTAATTAAAGGAATCAAAGTCTACCTACTGCCCCAGCAGCTGTCTGGTCAGAGCCTCCGGTGAGCAAGATCTAAAGAGGCAAGGAGGAAGGGAAGAGGGCAGGCGGCCAGGGAGAGCAGCTCCTGCAGGGCCAGAGGGCGCATCTGGAGTGGAGAGGCAGCCATGCACAGGGGCAAAGCTGCACTCTCCCTGCTGTATGGAGGCGGCCTGAGTGTCTTAGCATGTGACCTCCCTCGCATCTGTGACCACAGAGCTGAGCTCCTTGTGATCTGTTACATTCTAAGGTACAACAAGCCAACCGAGCTTCCACTCACGAGGGGCCTCTGACAAGTGCCCCTTGCGTCACGGGGCACAGGAATACTGAAGGGAGTCACAGAACAGTCACACCTGAGAGCCAGGACTGCACTCCCAGAGGGCTTCCGCTCTCCTAGATCATTCTCATCACACACAAATCACTAATGCACACTCTGGGAGTGTCCGTGAGCATTTTAACAATTTGCCCTAGAACACATGCTTCCCACTAATAGATAAACCTCTTTCTGTTACATTAAAAATGGATAAATACTAATCAGCTTTTCTTTGGGGCAGGATTAAAAACTACAATAATCAAATTAATTTTAGCTTGAAAACCAGCACAACTATAGCACACCATTGCGAATACTTCCCCAGGCCCCAGGGGCTGCGAGGAAGGGCGTGGTAAGGACAAACGAGGTAGCGTCCCTGTGAGGACGTGCAGGGCACGGAGCTTCTGCGGGAACAGAGTCCCTTCTGCTTGGGATGACAGGAGTGGCTTCTCTGTTACACTTACAGATTTCTCTCCTGCTCAGAAAGCTAAGCTTCAAAAAATGCTTCTCTCTAAAAATAGCCTAGGAATTCAGTTCTATTTTCAATTCTTACATATTTTTCCTATTGAATGCACCACTGAAAATTTCCTTTCATTGTTGACACCTGATGTCATTTGTATTTAGAATCAGGCAACACAAAACCTCAAAGAAGCCTTTACATACAGTTTGGCAAAATGGGGACATGGCATTCACAATACTAATCCTGGGTTTGCCTCTGTCTTTGCTTATAGACAGAGATGTGGGAGCCCAACTGTTTCATTAAAAATCAACCTTCCTAAACTGGGTGTAATTTACATGTTAACTGATAAGGGAATTTCTTTCTGGTTCTGATATAAACAAGTTGGCTTGACTCAAAGTCATTCTAGTTTAAGTGTAAACATAGTTCAAACTAAGCAAGGTGACTTGGGTTTAATTTAAAGTAATACTGAAAGTAATACTGAGATTCTGTTTGCTTCAGTCTAGATATAAGTTGGGACTGACCAAACTGAAAAGCAGTTAAGAGCTTTAGATACAGTAGATAACTAAGTCAAAAAGAACACCCTTATAGTCACCCTGGGAAACCTTCCTTATGAAGTTATTTTCTTTAGGAGAAAACTGGTCTTTTAAATATGCTTTCTATGTCTATAGGCTTAGTCGGGAAACATTGCTAGTCTGTCTCTGCAGTGGATCCACTTGGAAGGAGTACTAACTTCTTACATGTTTCCCCCAACAGTTACTACCACAGAAAATAAAGTTTAGAGACACACTGTAACCATTTCTACTAATCTAACATTTTAACATTCAAAATAAGAGCTAATCTGCATGTCTTTAAATAAAAATAGAAATGAAGAATCAAATACTTTCTCCAGGAAAAGCTGAATAGGCTGAGGCACTCCTGGCCCTGCGCACGGAAAGAACACACCATGCCAGCATCTGACACGGCTGTGCTGTAGATCAACACCAGTTTCCCAAGGTATAAAATTACCATGATAGTCACTTTAGGAAGATTTAAGGTACGAAGAACAAAGAAAAGTCTTAAAAATCCCCAGAGTACTCACAAGCAGTTGGAAAAGAAATCTGAACCACAATTCTTCAGATGTCTGCTCTCCAGGTCATAAACACAATCTGAAGTCTGAATATAGATAGCTATCACACAGGCCCAGAAGTCACATTTCAGCTTACTAACTTCTACGTGGGTAAACAGTTTTACAACTCATAGAACAAACGCTGGCTAAAATTAACTACAGCCGAGCAGCAGGCAGGAACACGCTGCTGTGCAGCATGTGGGCTGGGATTTATTCACTAGGACAACACTGGTGTCCTCTTTAATGGGAGCCCGGCCAAGGGGTGTGCCCTGCGGAACAATGCACAGCATCGTGATTACGCTAATTACTGAATTCAGTTGAATAGGACTAACTTACTTTAAGTCGGTCCTGCAAGTACCAACAGAGAAAGAGTAATACGGTCTTCTCTGGAACAGGCGAGCACTTGATGTTCAAGCACGTTCATATCAGACAACTTTGGCAACAAGGTGGCGGTGCTGCCTGCTCTTCGCAGCACATCTGCGAGATTACCCACTAGCTTTCTGCTTTTCTTCTGTACTTCCCAAGGAGGTGCTGTGAGGACACCCCACTGAGAACAAACATCTCCGACTTACCAAATGCACTTTACAGTGCATCTCACTGTGGGGCTGGCTACGGCTGGAAAGCAGGTCCTCTATTGGAACAAACGATCATTCTCAAAGCATACTGAGACCCAAGCAAACAGTTCAAGACTCCAAGATCGCAGCCAATATTTAAAAGAAAACTGGAACACAATGCATTGTTTAAAAAAAAAAAAAAAAAACCACCAATGCTCTCGTAGAACAAAGGCTTGGAATGCAGCGTCTAGCATGGATGATTCAGACCGGGTTGCTTTAGGCATTTCAGTTCTGAGAGCAAACTTTGCCCAGAGTGGATACTTCATCAAACTTCAGTCAATCCCCTTCCAAAGGATACGAAGTAATTCATGGCTTCCCAGCCATTGGATTACACAATCTTTCTTCAAAACCCTCTATGACGTGACTCCTTATTAAGAGCATACCTAAAATCTTACATATCTCTTCAGAGCTACTTGTTTTACTAACTAAAAAATGTCATGTTAGCTTAGACTTCAGGGGATTTATTGTAGTCCACACCCCAAACCCAAGTCTGGGTCCAGGGTCTTCAGCAGTCCCTCTAGAGCAGTGGATCTCAACCTTCCTAACGCTGCTACTCTTTAATACAGTTCCCCATGTCATGGTGACCTCCAACGATAAAATTACTTTGTTGCTTCTTCATAACTGTAATTGTGCGACTGTTACAAATGGTAATGTACTATCTAACACACAGCGTTTTGATATAGGGCCCTAAAGGGTGGAGACCCACAGGTTGAGAACCACTGCTCTACAACATTGAATTGCCACATAGATCATTAAAACACAACCCGACTCTTAACCACAGCCAGTCTGGGCTAAGAATGCCAAATACTGCCGATGCCTAGCTCTCACTGGCAGACCCTAGTAACTGCTAATAACTGCTAACTCCTCACGTTGTTTATAAAGACTGGGGCTGCACACCCACCACTCTGCCCCGGGTCAACCCTAGGTTCTGCAGAGAGTATACACCTGCCTCTCTGTAACAGCTGCTGCTGTGAGCGCTATGTCACTCAACCAAAGTTCCTGGAGGCGGGCACTGCTATCCTGCGATGAAAGAGTAAGTTACACTAATCAGAAGGCTAAACTCTAATTAATAATTATTTTCAGTAAACTTACTCTAGAACCCTTAATGCCAAGAGAGGACATGGTGAGGCTAATTTTGACATAATAATAATAATAATAATTATTATTATTATTATTATTATCCCAAAATGCTTGCATACAGTAGAAAGGTCTCCTAGCAGAACGTTTTCTCTGCTCTAATCTAGCAGAAGCTGAGCTGACCTATGCATCAGGCCTGCACTGCAGGCGATCCCGACTGCACTGTAAGGTAGACTTTGAAGCAAGAAACTGAGCATTCTGGAGTTCCTCTTATGTCAAACACACAAAGTGTGACTCTAATGTTCCCTTCAACAACAGCCATACCACTTGAAAACGGAGGAACCAAAACCTACAGAGACAACAGTGCATCCCCTAACATACTTCAGACACTTGGCCACTTCTTCGTTAGTGAAAAGACTGATTTTCTTCTTCTAGGTCTAGAATGGGTGTAACGGATCCCTGCTATCACAGAGTTCAAGCTGGACGATGTGCAATCAAATTATATTTTTTCCATAAAAACATCTCTTAATAAGTTTACAATTTTGAATTGAGTCATCTTCATAGAGATCCTTAGGGTACATGTGTCCTCAAGGATTCAAAAACTAAAGATTTTGTATCCTCAACCTCTAAAATAAACAAAATGGCATGTGTTCATTGCATATTTTTCCGGAATACTAACTTTTTATTTTTATTTTTGTAATTTCATCAGAAAGAATGTAGAACACCGAGGCTAGCCTGGTAGTACTGGGGGGAAACTGAAAGCTAAGGCAAGCCAAGGAACTAGACAGACAGGAAGACCACCGAGAAAGGATTAAAATCCGGTAAATAAGCCAAAGAAAGGGTCTCTCCTAGGCGTGGTGCTCGGTTACAATACTGTGGAGTGGCTTTGGGGAGCAGCAGCTCCAGCACCGGGGACAGGGATGAGAACCGAAATCTAGGTAGTGAAGGAGTTCGTCTTAGTATCAAGTGATATTGCCGAGAGCACACAGACCTTGGTTCTTAAATGAAGATTATTTTCTGACGAAGTTAACCTTTAGGATCCAGAATAAATGAACATTCCACACTTTATTTTGGAGTCCTCAAAGAGTCATGGATGGTGAAGAGAGAGATGAAATAGTCCGAAATATATAAAAATTGCACCTAGACAGAGCAGCAAGTTTTCAATTCTGAGCTCTTTCTAGTTGATCCAAATATTGAAAGCGGTCGAACTGGGGAAATTTCAGGGTTCACCAAGGTCCCCAGTTTTTTGGAGGATTATACAAAACATTCAAATCCTTAACAAAGTGAATGCTTAAAAAAAAAAAAAGTAGCAGGGAGTGATGGCGCACGCCTGTAATCCCAGCACTCTGGGAGGCAGAGGCAGGCGGATTTCTGAGTTCGAGGCCAGCCTGGTCTACAAAGTGAGTTCCAGGACAGCCAGGGCCATACAGAGAAACCTTGTCTCAAAAAAAAAAAAAAAAAAAAAAAAAAAAAAAAAAGTACCAACTCATTCAGGAGGAAATTCATTGGAGGGAAGTCTTAGGCTTAGACGTAAGGTACCACCTATGGACTATGTGACATCAGGGGTTTGGCTGGCCTCTCTATGTGTATCTGCCTCCTCATATGTTAAATGGTGACAATAATGCTGACATCAAAGGACAGTAGCCGGCTCCATGAGGTGGCTTCCACACTGGTCCTCGGGGGCTTTTAAATAAGTGGCTGTGCTGTCAGGATTGTGTCATGGCAACGCAGCACCTGTCGAAGATCAATTGGGCATTTAATGAGTGAGGATCAAAAGATCCTCTTTCAAAGCTCGAAGCTTCAAAATATGAAAAGTTGAAAAGGGATTTCAAACGATTGCTAAGCATTCCAAAGGAACTGGGCGTGCAAACGCTCTTAGAAGCGTGTTACTGCAATAACCCTTTTAATTTCCCTCTATTATATCACCTAGCATGCCTACTGTTGGGTGGGATTAGAATCTGGGATGCTGGCTAGGAATTCCTAGGGACACCAAGCTGTAGACTGTTGCCATAGTGTCCCCATTGACTCTACCCTCACCACCGGGCAGTCCCTTCCCATGCTGACTCTGGCTTGGTGAGAAGAACAGTAGCAAACAGTACCCAGAACCTTGTCGTTGAGATGAACTATCACTCTGTAGTCCAGGCTGGCTTCGAACTCATAATCCTGGTGTCTCAGCCTCCCAAGTGGTGGAATCACCAGCACGTGTCACTAGCACTAGTGTCTCCTCATAAAGCAAACACTAACATATGTGCTCCATCTTACCTTCCAAAGGATCACACTGGAATTATCCATAGAAGACTTTAGTAATAAACTAAGAGTATTATATATACACAAACGTAGAACTCCAAAAGATTAAATGGCCTCTCACTACTCATTTTCTATCAGTTTAAAAAAATGTAAATAACTAGTAAACTCAAGACAGTTTAAAAAAAAAAGCCTCTGATAATTCTTTGATGTAATTTGCATCAGGGTTTTGAGAGCGAAGGCTGTATTATTACTGTTGTACTTAAATAGTTATTTCATCTGTTGTTATTAAAACTTTCTAGCAACTGATGAAAAGTTTTATTTTGATCCCTATTTTTCCCTACAAACCTATATGCTGTGAAAATATTTTCATTATAGTACCTAAATTTTTAATATTTAAAATTTTTCTTATTCCTTGAGAATTTCATATGTAATAAAATATCTCATATATAGGTTAATTTTTTAAAAGTATACTGGAATCCAGTTAGGAACTTTATACTATAAATAGTCCTGCACTTAATATTTTTAAGCCATTGACTCTTGCTACTTGGAAACTTCCACACATTTTCAAGAAGGGTATGCCCAGCAGGATGCCTGTGGCAGCTTTGCCTTTAAGAGTTGTACAGTCTGAGACAGGGCAGTGTACATAAACCTTTCCCTTACGAAGAGGCAAGCATCCAAAGGGTGAGAATTCACTCTTATAGGGATGTAAGAAAAGAAGCTTCCTGGTATGTTAACTAGGAAAGGCATTTTTGGAGGAAATGATATTTGAATGGGGGCTTCTGCGTGCAGATTCACATTTTCAGCAGCAAAGTAATAAGGAACATCACACAGAAGCTAGAGCCAGAGACGCAGCAAAGGGGGAGTGATGACAGCCAGGCTCAGCTTCAGCTCCGCCAATTAATGTTACCTGGACCACTGATGTCACCCAAGTCCTCCAGAGCTACGCCATGAAGCATCCAATGAGATCGGGGTCCACGATGAGTGAGTGCCTCAGTCCCATCATCTCCACATGAGGATCATAATTAGAGACGCCTGCAGTGTGATTATGGAGGTGGGATGAGCTGTCTGTGTGCAGGAGAGTGCCTGAGATAAGCATTTTGTTAAATACATGCTTACACACGCACAACGAGATGGAGAGGGACAGATGAAGGTATGGACTATGGATAGAGAGATACATTCTCCATTCTCCTCGTGTGTGTGTGTGTGTGTGTGTGTGTGTGTGTGTAATATCTAGGCGTGAATCCAAGGCCCTGTGCATGCTAGGCAAAGGTTCTACCACTGAGTTCTGTTCCCAGTCATAGACAGAGATAAATATGGATCTAGATGTGTAGATTTGGGTTTTTAAGTATTTAGTGTGTGTGTGTGTGTGTGTGTGTGTGTGTGTGTGTACCTGAAATGTATGTATATGTGATTGAGGGTATGTATGTGTACCGAGTACGTGCAGGAGTCCACACGGGCCAGAAGGACATTAGATCCGCTGGAGCTGGAATCACATGCAGCCGTGAGGCTCCATATACTGGTGCTGGGGCTGGAGCCTGCGTTCCCTGATAAAGCAAGTGTTCTCAGCCACTGAGCCTTCTCTCCAGCCTCATCCTGGTGCTCTTTTACCAGAGTAGAAGTTGCTGAACGCACGTTAGTATTCTTCTCCTCTCTTGCCTTGCTCTCATAGATACTACTAGACTGGAGGACAGGGCTCAAACATGTCTTCCTGTTCCTCAGCAGAGAGCGAGGCTGTGCCTGCTCTAGTCTCAGACAGGACTTTCTCCTTTCCCTCAGGCAGTAGTTCTTAGCTGGTAATACAAGTCGCTGCTATGCAGACACAGCATGGCCACCAGCTTCAAAGGAAGGAGTGTTCATGAGTGGAAAAACAAACGCAGGCATATTACTCGCAATCTTCATTTTTATAATTTATTGCTGTTTAAGCTAATATAAAGCAAGAAATCTTAAATGTACTATAATTTGAGAATCAGAAGCAAAGGCAGATATTAGATTTAAAGTCACAGTGATTCAAAAAGTAAATTAACAAAGGCTTATTAGTTTCAGGCTAATTTTACTTGAAATAGTTATAGCTTCTAACTAAAATTACTCTGTGTGTGCGTGTGCGTGTGCGTGTGCGTGTGCATGTGTGGTGCTGGAAATTGAATGCAGGACATCATGCATGCTAGTAAAGTGCCTGGCATCACATTACAACCCCAGCACTGAAAAAATTTTTATTCTCCTGCCTTGAAAATAATTTTAAATGTAGTTTTATTACCTAAATAAGTCTCTGTTTTGAAGATGAATAAACTAAAGATGGTTACCAAGTTATACTAAGAATCTGCTAAAAGCCATTGAAACCACCCCGTCCCACCATGATGAAATAAATATTATTTTCTTGTAATTATATCTGTATCACTTATTTGCTTAGCAACTCCTTTTTCAGAAACATTGAAAAATAAATTTGCTGATCACAAATCAAACCTTCCTGCTTATTTTCTGTTGGGTAAAAACTGAATTAATGAGTGTCCATTTCTGTCTATCTCATCCCATTACAGGAAAACTTAAAAGCCAGGCAACGAACAACTGATTTCCCAAAGTTTGTTTTTTGAGAACTTTCTTTTTTTCTGACCTCTCTATGTAGCTCTGGCTGTTCTGAAATTTATGTTGTAGATCAGACTGACCTGAACCTCACAGAGATCCACCTTCCTCTGCCTCTCAAATGCTGGTATTAATGGTGTTATTACCACAGCTGGCTAAGCACTTAATTTCTTTCTTTCTTTTTTTTTTTTTTTTTGGTTTTTCGAGACAAGGTTTCTCTGTGTAGCCCTGGCTGTCCTGGAACTCACTCTGTAGACCAGGCTGGCCTCGAACTCAGAAATCCACCTGCCTCTGCCTCCCAGAGTGCTGGGATTACAGGCGTGCGCCACCACCGCCCGGCTTAAGCACTTAATTTCTAATTTTCTCCTTCTTTCTGTTGTGATCAAACGTAATCTGTTTCCAACCAGATAACCTGAGAAGTTTATGGAAGGCAGTTTAAAACTAACTTGAGCGCTGAAGAGATGGCTCAGTGGTTAAGGGCACTGACTGCTCTTCCAAAGGTCCTGAGTTCAAATCCCAGCAACCACATGGTGGCTCACAACTATCTGTAATGAGATCTGACGTCCTCTTCTGAGGTGACTGAAGACAGCTACAGTGTACTTACATATAACAAATAAATAAATAAATCTTTTTAAAAAAAAAAAACTAACTTGAAATCATGGAGATGGAATGATCTGGTTCTATCTGGCTATAATCTAATAGACGGCTAACACCAGCGATGTATATGAGTGTATCCTTAGAAATAATGTACTTCATTTCAAAAGTACTCTGAGGACTACTCATTTCTTAAAGCAACAACAAGAGACAAAAACAAAGCAATAAAAACCCCAGATCAGAAGGATAGGGCAACTTAGCTCTAAGAACTATAATAACTCGATGATTATAATAATCCAGGAGGTTGTTCTCATAAACACAGAAATGGGTTCTCTAACGAGCACTGGTTCTCGAGAAGATGCACAAAGAGTCCTGGGACAGGCTTGGTTGCTGTATACTACAAAATAATAGACAATTATCTGTTTTGGACCTTATTGTTTTCATGTAAGAGTTGGTTTCTATCTTTCTTTGACATCACATTCCTCAAATTGCCAGGGGAGGACACATTTCCCAATTCTTTGACTCTGCCATTAGAAAGCTCTTCCACAATGACTGAAAATTATCCTTTCTGATCTTCTCAGTTGAGAAGCTTTCATGTAGATTGTGTTGAAAAAAGCAGCTCTTTAAGACCAGACTCTTTTAAAGTTTAAAAAAAAAAATTCTGTGTTTAAAAGCTAGATGGAAATGTAAGAGTAACACCCATAAATTCCAACCATTACTTTGATTTTTAAAAAAGGAAAAATTCATGAGGCCAGAGAGATGGCTCAGTGGCTAAAAGCACTGACTGCCCTTTCAGAGGTCCTGAGTTCAATTCCCAGCAACCATATGGTGGCTCACAACCATCTGTGATGGGATCTGATGCCCTCTTCTGGTGTGTCTGAAGACAGCGCGACAGTGTACTCACATAAATAAATAAATGAAACATAAAAATAAAAATGAACTAAAGGGGCTAGAGAGATGGCTCAGTGGTTAAGAGCACTGACTGCTCTTCCAAAGGTCCTGAGTTCAAATCCCAGCAACCACATGGTGGCTCACAACCATCCGTAATGAAACCTGATGCCCTCTTCTGGTGTGTCTAAAGACAGCTACAGTACTACAGTATACTTACATATAATAATAAATAAATTTTAAAAAATGAACTAAAAAAAGGAAAAATTCTGTCCTTCTTATTCACAATTATGAAAAGAATAAGCAGCTATTTAGATGGCAACAAGTGGAGATGCTTGTTGAAGTAGCTTCTTCATGAGAGAGACAGAGACAGAGAGGGAGACAGAGAGAGAAACAAGTGCACAGCATCGTTCAAAGTGACAAAGATACTGTAGGTACTGTAGGTGTTTAGACACAAACTCATACCAAAAGAAAAGCGCCACTTACTGTGTGACACACGATGATGTCCCAGTTCACGTTAAAAACAGAATGGTATGCCAAGCACTGCCAAGTGGCCTCAGTTGAGGACTCTGACATGAGTGGGTGGAGCCCCAAATCTCATGGCCATCCAAATCCTTTCAGCAACATTCTGACTCCACAGACACACTCTTGACACACAGGAAGGAGATGGAAAGTTGAAGATACAAAAATAGAGGAGGACAGAGGGTAATCTTGGCACTGAATGGAAGAAATTCAATATATTTCAATAGTTACAGGTTTTTATCCAACAGTGAACACACTGCTATAATCTAAAGTAGAAGAAATGACCAGTGGTACAGCCTCCTGCGGGCTGTGGGGATGAAATTACATCAAGCTAGAAGCCACTGCTGTATTGGTTCTGAATCGATACTGCCTCTCCTGAGTGTTCTGTGGTGGTTAGTGTTCACAACAGAATTCAGATGATGGGAACATAACAACTGCAGACATCCCACACCAGTATCCAAGAGTCTCTCTGAGGTTGTTTACAGAGGAAGGCAATTTCTCTCAATATCAACTTAAACTAATCATGAGTTCTGAAAAAAAAATGGGAGAAAAAAATCACATTTAAGCTACTATTCTTTAGAATACATAGGGGGAAAAAGGGTATTAGAAATAGCCAAGGGTTAGACAATAGCCACAACACAAAGGCCAGGCATGAGACCAAAATTACCAACACACGTCTGTCTACATTTGGGTAGCTCAGTAACTAAATTGGCATCATCTGCTGAGCCAAGGAAACAGCTGGTAGCATCCTGACTCCTGATCACATCAGAGCCCTCTGGAGTCCCAGGAAGCATGGCTATGCTTGTACATTCTCTAACACACAATCCTTAGGACGGTGTCTTAATGGTTTTTATTCACAGATAATAAACTTCATATACTTTGATCCTTCCTAACTGAAAATTTATCATTATTGTTGTTGTAATCATTTATTTGCACGTGTGTGTCTATCCGAGTGTGTGTGTGTGTGTGTGTGTGTGTGTGTGTGTGTGGTCAGAGGACAATAAGAGCTGTTTCTAGAGAGCAAGCCCAGGCCATGAGCTGCCCAGAGGCTGCCACTGCCCCCTGAGTCATCCAAGGACCCTGGTCTTCCTCTTTTTTTTTTTTTTTTTTTTTTTTTTTTTGCAAAAGTAACAACAGAAGGCTACAAGCCTGCCGCACTTCCTAATCAACTCACACACACACCCAGACATTTTCTGACCCTTCCACCACTCCAGGAGAATGCACCAGGGAAATGAAATGTGGACGCCAGGGTGTTCTGGAAGAGAGGTCTATGAGTGACTGTTAACAGGGACGCAGCTTTCTCCACAGTGCGGAGAAGGCGTCAGAGACGTTTGCCCAGGTAGAGGGACAACGGAAGGGATTCTGGAAGAGCTATTAGTACAGAGAGGCTGAGGCAGGAGACTGTGTTTGGGGAACAGTTTCCCAGGAGTGCAGCCTCCTCACAATGAGCCGTCTACCTCTCCTCCCATTGCCATCCTATCTTCTAGAGCTCCACAGTATCTATCATCATGCACAAAACTCCATTCCAAATGGACTGAGGACCTTAACCTAAAACCCTGAAAACATGGGGGAAAGGCTTCCACTCGTTTGGCACACAAAAGGCACTAAGGCTAACAACTAATAAATGTGACTTCACGAAGCTCAAAACCTTCTGGCAAAAGACACCACGATTCAGTCAACAAACACAGCAGGCTATTGAATGCGGAAACATCTTTACCAATGACCTATCTGATACGAGTGTTTTGTACCTAGAATAAAGAACTAAAAAATTCAAGAAAGCAACTCAGTTAAAAATGGCGGTACTGAACTAAACAGAGAGTATTAAAAATTTAAACAGGAATGGTAGAAATCCTTAGCCATCAGGGAATTGTAAATTAAACTACTCAAGGCCAAGATCAATAAAGCCAACCACAGAGCTGGCACTGCTGAGGAGGAAGCGGAAGGGCGACATTTATTGCTGGTGGGAGTGCAAGCTGGTAAGGAAATCAGTGTGGAGTTGCCTCACAAAACTGAAACTTGATTTGCCCCAAGATCCATCTAACGCCCTCTTGGGCACTGTGGAGGTTTGAATAAGAATGGCCCCCATAGGTTCACTCACAGATGAACGGTTCCACAGGGAGAAAGATCACAAGGTGTGGCCCTTTTGAAGCAGGTGTGGCTTTGTTGTGTCATTTGGGCTGGCTTTGAGATTTTAAAGCCCAGGTCTAGGCTTGCACTCTCCCTTTGCCTCACCTCTTTCTCCCCCTCCTGCCCTCCCCTTTCTCTTTCTGTGCATCAGAGGTAAAGGTCTCTGTCTCTGCTCTAACACCTAGCCTCAGGCCGCCATGCTTCCCATGATGACAATGGACTAAGTCTCTCCAACAGCAAGCCAGCCCCCATTAAATGTTTCCTTTTTAAACAGTTGTCTTGGTCACGCGGTCTTTTCACAGAGCCCCGACTAAGTCAGGGATATACCCAAAGGAACATCCTCTTCCAGAGATAATTTCTTACTCTCATCATAACAGCCAGACACTGAAAACAACCTAGATGTCAAACAAAAGATGAATGCATAACAAAAATGTGGTGCATCCACACAATGGAACAGTATTCAGCTGTTAAGAAAAATGAGATTATTAAGTTTACAAGTAAATAGATGGGATTAGAAACAATCATCCTGAGTGAGGTGACCCAGACCCAGAAAGACAAATATTATGTATTTTTCTTTTATATGTGGATGTTAGCTTTTAAGCTTTCAGTTGTACTACAATCCAAACAGCCACAGAGGTTAGGTACCTAGTAAAGGTACTTGGTGGAGGGGGGGGGCAGTTAGGGGTAAAGAAGAGAGGATCTACCAAGAAACTAGAACATTATATCATGGAGAAGGGGACAGTAGAAACATAGGAGGGGTGGGGGAGGAGAAGGAGGGAATGAGCAAGGGTCAGCTAACACTAAAGGCTTTTGGGAAGGCCACAAGGAAACCTACTTCTGAGAGTTCAGCCTCTGTTACACAGTCCAAGTCTGTCCATTTTACTGCAAACTTTCAGAGTTCATTCCTCCTTAGAGCAGTGCTCATAAACACACAAAACTTCATTTTCAAATAAGTTGAGCCCAATTATTTGCTACGGTGACTATAGCCACAATCACAGAGGTCCAAATATCTCTATGGCAGAAAATGGAGATCTCTGCACTCGTGCCCTGGAGGGAAACAGCTGGGGTCCACGGTAGTTCTATTTTGAATTTCTGAGGAAATCACCAAACTGAAGTCCACAATGGCTATATTAAGTTGTACCTCCTGCAACCATGAATAAGGTTCTGTTCTCTTCCTATCCTCTCTAACACTGATGGCAGATTTCTTGATGACAGCCATTCAGAGTGGGGTTAAGGTAGCATCTTGAAGTGGTTTTCATTTTGTATTTCCCTGCTGTCTAGCACACACCTTCAAACCAGTTATTGGCCATTTGCACTTTGGCTTTTTGAAAACTGCCTATTTCAGTACAACTGTCCATTTGTTGATTAGAGGTTTTATTCCCTTGTGTCTTAGTTAGGGTTATACTGCTGTGAACAGACACCATGACCAAGGTAACTCCTATAAAGAAATTTAATTGGGGCTGGCTTACAGGTTCAGAGGCTCAGTCCGTTAACATCAAGGCAGGAGCATGGCAGCATCTAGGCAGGCATGGTGCAGGAGTTGCTGAGAGTTCTACCTCTTCATCTGAAGGCTGCTAGCAGAATCCTGACTTCCAGGCAGTTAGGATGAGGATCTTAAAGCCCATGACCACAGCGACAAACCTACTTCAACAAGGCCACACCTTCTAATTGTGCCACTTCCTGGGTCAAGCATATACAAACCATGACACCTTGGTATTTAATTTCTGCAATTCTTTGTAAATTCTAGGTATCAGTCCCTTGTCTGAAGTGATGCCTTTTGAGATGAATTAACATCAATATCTCTAAGAGTTCTATAAAATAGAAAGAGATGGATGTTACCAAACTTCTCTTATTAAGCTAGTACTTATTACCCTGATACCTAAGCCAGATAAAAGAATAAAAAGAAAACTATAGAGCAATCTTTCTGATGAACACACACAGACACACACATACTCTCACACACATACACTCCTTCTCTCTCTCTCTCTCTCTCTCTCTCTCTCACACACACACACACACACACACACACACACACACACACCATATAACATTACCACCAAAAATTTCAATAACATGCTTGCCAACTTCACCACTATCACATCGGCTTTATTCTAGAGATTCGGGGATAGTTCAGTATAAGCAAATCAGTAAATAATACATCTGATAAATGGACTCAAGAAGAGAAATCACACGATCATCTTAGCAGATGTGACAAGGCTTTTGACAAAAACCCCTGAAGACACTAAAAATTGGAGACGCACATCTCAGCATAACCAAGGTCTCACAACAAACCTACAGCTGATACCACACTAGAGAAGGCAAAGCTCAAAGCATTTCCACTAAAGAGTGAGACATGAAGGGTGTCCACTTTCTTCAGATCTATTCGATCTAGCCTGAGCCGGGGCAGTAAGACATGAGCAGCACATGGAGCACAGATAGAAGAAGTCCACATGTCCTTATTTGTAGATGTTATGTTGTACAGACAAGAGACCATACTGACTGACAGAGAACTCTCAAGTCTGAAAATACCTTCCCCGAAGGCCAGGATACACAGTTAACACAAAAATCAGTGGCAATCTCCGGTGGATCCAGAGAGTACCTTGGTACTAGGCTCTGACTCTGGCTCCTGCAGGGCCAACATGTCATACTCCAGTATTCCACGGGTCACCTGAGACCAGGGACTCTGACCACAGCCCTTGGCAGCCCAAGTCCTAGCCCCAGCAGAGTTCAAAATGTGAGCAGGTTTTTGCTCCATCTGTTTACCTTTGTGCTCTGGGCCGATCGCCCTCTCTGCTGTTGGCACCTAGCCTAGCCATGATGGAGTCATGTGACAGCTGTTCTTAGTTGTCAACTTGACTCACCTAGAATTAACTAAAACCCAGGCTGCTCCGTATACCTATGAGGGCTTTCTTAATTAAATCATTTGAAGTGGGGGGGGGGACCAACTTCTGATCTGAATCTTCTGAGGTGGTGAGATACACCTTAAACCAGATTGTTTTAGCCTATAAGCTATTCAGATAGACAGTAAATAGATAAAATGTATAGGAGTTACACACACACACACACACACACACACACACACACACACACACATGGTTGGTCCTCTAGAGAACCCTGACTTATATACATTTTGATACCAGAGGCACTCCTAGAGGAACGTATATAGATACGATCAGGTCTCCAGCAACCCCTCTGGCCTTGTTGGTAACCCATATGTTTGTAACATGTAACCTAGAAGATGGGAAATAAATGCAGCCGAAGCTTAAGCTACTTCCATAAATCCTTGGTCGGTATGGAGTATGCAAAGGGATTCCTTTTAATGTGAATGAGAAGTTACCGTATTTGACTGTTCCTACCACCAAGAAAGAAGCACAATGTTTAGGAGGCTGATTTAGATTGTGGAGACAGCACATTCTTGAGTGTGTTACTCCGGCCCATATACCAGGTGACTTGGAAAGCTGTTAGGTTTAAGTGGAGCCAGGAACAGGAGAAGGCTTTCAACAAGTCCCAGCAGCTGTGCAAGCTTCACTAACCCTTGAACCACATGACCCAGCAGACCCAATGATACCTGAGGTGTCAGTAGCAGAGAGGAATGCTGTTTGGAGCCTTTGGCAGGCCCCGATAGCTGAATCACAGAAAAGACCTTTGGGATTTTGCAGCCAGGCTCTTCCATCGTCTGCGGACAATTCTTCTCCCTTTGAGAGACGGTTCTTGGCCTGCTTTTGGGCCTCAGTGGAAACTAAATGTTTGACAAGAGGCCACTAGTCATCATGTGACCTGAGCTGCCTATCATGAGCTGAGTGTTCTCTGACCCACCAAATCAAGTACTGTGTGCACCGCAGCGATCCACTATCAAAGGAAATGGTATATACATAATTGGGCCCACGCAGGTCCTGAAGGCACAATCATGTTACATGAAGAAGTTGTGTAAATGCCCGTGCTTTCTCCTGTCACAATGCTATCTGCTGCTAAGCGTGTGCCTATACCCTCTCGGGGGTACCTTAGGACTGGGAGGGAAGATCAGGGCTTGCTTTACCAACGGCTCTGCAGGCTCTACAGACACCACTCAGAAGTGGACAGCTGCAGGGTTACCACCCATTTCTGGGACAACCCTGAAAAACATGCCAGTGAAGGGAAACCTTCACGGTGGGCAGAACTTCAGGCAGTACACATGAACGTGCATCTTGTTCTGAAGGAGAGGTGGCCAGATAATACAGTTGTTCACCGGTTCATGGACTGTAGCAACGGACTGGCTGGAGGTCAGGGGCATGGAATGAGTATGACTGGTGAGGAAGACATCGGGGAAGAAGAGCGTGGGCAGATTCCTGCAAATGGCAAAGGATGTGAGGATACCCGTGTCCCGTGTAAATGCTCATCGGAGAGTGACCAGCACAGGGGAGTTCACTAATTAAGTGGATAGGATGAACTGTTCCGTGGACAGTCTGTCTCTTTTCCCAGCCATTCCTGGCATTGCCAATGGCCATGACGGCAGAGATGGGGGTTACACATGAGCTGCACAACATGGATTGCACTTGGCTACAGCTGCTGAGTGCCAGAACTTCCGACAGCAGAGACCAACATTGGTATCATTCCCCGGGGGTGACCTGCCAGTGACATGGTGGCAGGCTGACTTAGACCTTACCAGAGGAGACAGTTACTCTGGTTGTGTCTTTTGCCTTTCCTGAATATATGTTTCTGCAAGACTACCATCCACGGACTTACAAAATGCTGTATCCATTGTGAAGGTTTTCCACAGAGCATTGCTTCTGACCAGGTAACTTACTTCACAGCCAGAAGTGTAACAGTGGGCCCACAATCATGGAATCCACTGCACATGGAATTAACATGTGCTTCTATCCAGAGCAGGTGGCCTAAGAGAAAAATGGAATGGCCTTTTGAGGACACGGTTATAGCTCCGGTTAGGTGGCAGCAGCCTGAAGGGCTGGGGCGTGGCTCTACAAAAGACACTATACACTTGGAATCAGAGTCTAATATATGGTATGGTTTCTTCCATAGCCATGATCCACAGATGCAAGGAGGAAAAGATAATGACTCACTATCACCCCTAGTGATCCAATAAGCAAAGTTTGGCTTCCTATTTCCATGACCTTAAATTTTGCTGGTCTAGACATTTTGGTTCCCAAGAGGGGAGTGCTCCTGTCTGGAGTCACTATACATGTTACATTGAGCTGGAAGCTCAGACTCACCTCACGCTTTGGGCTTCTGATGCCCTTAAACTAATAGGTTAAGAAAGGAATTAACAGTGTTAGGAAGAGTGACTGATCCAGATTGCTAGGGGGGATTAGATTGCTTCTTACAATGGAGATTAAGAAAGACTACATCTGGAGTGCAGGAGATCTTTTAGTGCAGTCTCTTGGTGTTACCAGGACCTGTGGTTAGTCAACAGGAAACTACAACATCCTAATCCAGGCAGGATGACAAAAGGCACAGACCCTTCAGGAATGAAGGTATGAGTCACTCCTCCAGGAAAAAACCAAGACCTGCTTAATTAAGTGCTTGCTGAGGGTGGATCAAATACAAAACGGGTAATAGAGGAAGATAGTTATAAATACCAGCTAAGGCCACATGACCAGTTACAGAAACAAGGCTTATAGTTGACATGAGTATTTCTGTCACATTTTGGCAATAATGCATTGGCACGGATATTTGTGTTTTCTTTCCTTGATTTCTTTTTCATGCAATGTGACACCAATTAAGAGAGTATCGGTGGTTATCATATTTAAGTTTGAGATACTAAAGGAATGTCCCCCAAGGGATATTGCCATCTGTTCTAAAGTTTATAATGTATTTGTGGTTGTATGAGGGTTCTATCATTTAAGGCATAAGTATGACTTGCTTAAATATATAATGTTTGTGATTATAGATGGGATAGCTACATTATGTTATGTGTAATTATGGCTTGGTTATGGTTTACATTGGGAAATTAGAAATGACCTAAGGAGATATGGTTGTGTGTCAAGGTGGGGTGGACTTGTGATGGATATTTTCGGTTGTCAACTAATTCTATCTGGAGTTAACTAAAACCCAAGTAAGTGGATGTGCCTGTGAGGGATTTCTCCCCTTTTTCTTTTCTTTTTTGTCTGGAGGGGGCGGGTGGTGGGAGGTTGAGACAGGGTTTTCTCTGTGTAGCCCTGGCTGTCCTGGAACTCTGTAAGCCGGGCTGGTCTCAAATTCAGAGATCCACTTGTCTCTACCTCCTGAGTGCTGGGATTAAATAAAGATGTGTTCCACCACTGCTCAGCAGATTTCTTTCTTAATTAAATCTTTTGAAATGGGAAGACCCACCTTTAACCCAGATCTTCTGAGGTGGGAAGAGCCACCTGGTAGCCTATATAAAAGGCATGCAAGAAGCATGAATGTCTGCTTGCTGGTTTCCACTGGCAAGGCTATTCCTTCACTGGCATCAGAGCCTGTTTCTTCAGGATTCTGACTTACAATACTGGATTCTTAGATCTTCTGTTGGTAGACAGCCACTGACGGACCACAGCCTTTAATCCATTTTAATAAACCCACTATATGTGTGTGTGTGTGTGTGTGTGTGTTATTCATTCTTTAAGTTCTGTTCCTTCCTGATACAGATCACCTCAGTGATTTTACTTTATAATCAACTCTAATTTTCACAAATCCCCAAGGTTGAACTTTATGCAGTCAGCCCACCAGAAAGACTCAGAGCAAACAAGGCATTCGAGAGGAATTGGGAGGAAAGTCAAAACTGAAAGCAAGTCCATTTCAACCAAAGTGCAAAACCTACCAAAGGTAACTCACAGTCTATGATGTAGCCATCAGCTATGATCCAAACACAACTGGTCAACTCCCCTACAATGGAATCCAAAATCAGAGAGTGCTGAAATGTCTGAAAAGAATTCAGAGTCTCCTTTTTTTTTTTTTTTAAAGAATTAATGATCAGTGCTGCTCTTCCAGAGGCTCTAGATTCAATGTGGACACCACAGACACCAGCACCATATATAACTCCAAACAGATATGACCAGAGAAGAAGCTTGCCACAACACATCACAGTCAGGAGGTTAAAAATACAAAGTAGAAACTTCTGCCCAGCACTAGAAGGGGCATGAGAAAATGTCACTGCACATACAAAGCCAGAAAAACACGAAATGAAGTATTTTAAATCCTGAAAATAAATAAGCATGAAGCAAGAATATTATACTTGTCAAAGTTATCGTTCAAAATGGAAAATGTCAGTTCCACAGTGAGAGACTGACTATAGCCTGAAGCTGTAATCCAAATAAACTCTTATTTCTCCTACCAAGTAAGAAGCTATACTGGTTATGATGCTTTGTGCCTTTAATCCCTGCACTTGGGAGATAGGGGCAGATCTCTTATAAGTAAAAGGCCAATCTGTCTCAAAAACTAAAAACCAATAAAAAACAAGGACATACTGGAATCTTATATAGTAATAAATTTAATTTATATAAACACTACCCAATATTATTAACATTTCATAGATAAAGAAAACAAGGCTGCTGAAGTTATGTTATGTCTTATAACTTGCCCAGTTCATATAGGTAGAAAAGGGATAAATTACTATAGAATTTATATATATATATATATATATATATATATATATCCTATTATGTGTTGTTATATGTGTGTATGAATATATATATAAGGTCTAATCCTATAAGTTTCTAAATCTCACTGAGTCTAAAGAACTATGTGGTAGTTTTAATGAGAATTGCCTCCAAAGGCTAATATGTTGGCAGAACTGTTTGGGAAGGAGTAGGTGTGGCCTTGCTGGAGCAAGTATGTTGCTGGGTGTGGCTTTGAGGTTTCAACAGTTCCTGCTCTCTCTGTCTCAGGATTATATTTTACCATTTGCCACCATGTATTATAATCCTATACTTACTAATATTTTCTACTCAATTATGACATAGCATATTTATGTAAATTCCTTGTTAGCAGCCCAGTGATAGCTTTGAGACCACCTTTTACTAGTGGCTAGTCAGCTCTAAAATACCCAATAGCCACCCTGTGGTTAGAAAGGAGCTCAGGAAGAGGTGACTCGCACATTATAGGGCTGTTCTTCGTTTCTCGGCACCACCATGTGATACATGGGCTTTTCCTGTATGTTCTACGCCTGTGTAAAAACATCATGACGAAACCCATTTTCCTTTGTAATTAATATCAAAGTCTTTCTTCCTTTCCCTCCCTCCCTCCCTTTCTGAGACAGGTTCTTCTTGTCTTGCTCCTGTCTGACCAGGCTGGCCAGGATGTCACAGACGGCTGCTTGCCTCTGCCTCCTGAATGCTGGGATTAAAGGGGCGTGCCTGGTATTTAAGATAAAAGTCTAGCTAGCTGTAAGCCATAGTTCTGTTATAATGCAACAAGAGTTGTAGACTATACAATTTATAAACTTTCTTATGTAAGAAACTAATGGATCAAGTGTATTTGCAGAATGTTACAGTGTAATTACAAACTAACATAGGTTAATTTTAAGGAGACAACTAATCTTTCAGAATAAAATGTCTGTAGATGCCTCTCAGGTCCAGCCCCCGGGGCTTTTGTGCTGGCCCATCCTGACAATTACCCCATCAATGGACAACCTACTGGAGTGCATACAGGGCCAGTCCTACAGATCCCAAACTCCAGGCTCTCCATGACACAGGGCAACAACAGGACATCTGATAGAGTAGCAGAAGCCAGGGGCCTCATGCCAGACCAAGCTCTTGCAATGAATTTTTGCAAGCAAAGACATACAAACAATAGACTGTACAGTGGGACCCACTGACACACTACAGCTTCCACGGTGAGATTTTTTTCTTCTTGGGGAAGGGAGGTTGTAAGGGTGGAGGTGGGTATGAGAAGAGTGGGATTGGGGTGCATGGTGTGAAATTCACAAAGAACCAGTAAGTTCAAAAGGCTACAACACAGTTTTAGAGATCTAAAAAGGAAATGAAAAAATACCCACAACACACTAATATATCTAGTTACTAGAAATACGGCTTTTATTTGGGGGCGGGACTTCTATCTAATAAATGTTAAAATCTGTTGAGTTCACTCTCCATTTCTAGAAACCGACTGTTGGCGTGAGTCCTTTTCAATGTACTTACTTTCTCTTCCTGACCCCGTGCTGACTTCCCTCATGTTTCTGCTGTAATTGTTGCGATCATGCTGTGCCTTGCTCTGACTTACTCCCTGAGTGACAGAGTAACAACTGGGAAAAGATGTATCCAGAGCGAGCCTAGAAAGCCCTCTCTCAGAGGATCATGTGAACAGAGCACACAAGACACGCCCAGGACATAGCAGCAGGAGCTGGGCAGAGGCCTGAAACGAGGTGTAACTGGGAGCTTCCCTGATCCTACAGAGACCCATCAGTCTGCCTTTCCAGGGGATGTTTTCCCCTTTCTTAAAGAGCTATCCCAATTTCGACTCCATGCTGAATTTAAAAGAATGGCTTTTTCTCCACCTCTCTTCCCTGTGGCTACCAGGATCGTCACCTGCCTTCCACTATGCTTTTAAACTTTAGTAAAACTGTTCTCAAATTACCTTCCATTTCTAATTTGTTTTATTAGCCATGAGACTAAGAGCCCTGGTTGGAAAATTCGGTTTCCCTGACAACCCCTCGCTGGCTTCACAAACTTCACAGTCCGGTCCAGTACCACCCAAGTTGCCCAGACTGACAAAATGACTTATTCCTGAAGAGAAAGCGGGTGCCACCCTATCTGAGTGAATTGTGACTATATGGGCTCTTTTAAAGCCCTACCAGGAAGCTGGGTGCACTCCTTTAATTCCAGTACTCAGGAGGTGGAGGCAGGCAGATCTGTGAGTTCGAGGCCAGCCTCGTCTATATATCAGAGTTCCAAGGCAGTAAAGCTATACACAGAGAAACCCTGACTCAAAACAACAACGACTACTACTACAACAACTACAACTACAACTACAACCACTACCACCACCACCACCACCAGGTCCAAGAAGTTCTTGTACGTACCAGACTGAGGAAAGTATCTGACTCCTTCATCTGGACCCCTGCGAGGTCACCCATGATCTCTAGCCTTCACTTAGCACCTCGTGTACAAATCAAGACGGATAGGACGGGTTGTCTCTGTGGCTTCCAGTTAGCTCAGCACCTCCCGTTCAGACAGCCCAGCCAACTGCGGACTTCAACCCTGCTGACCTTTCCTGTGCCTGGACTTACTCTGCCCCTTCACCTCTGTGACTGGACTCAGCGCTGCAGGCCACCCCCCTGACCCCGCCCCGCCTCCCAATCCCAGCCGCTTCCTCTCCGCAGCTGGTCTGGGTCTATTCTTATCATCATCGCAGAGCAAGCGCTGCTTGTACTCTCATGAGCTTACTCCTGCAATCTCCAGGGACTCTACATCGGCCTTTTGTATTCCTTCTGTAATCTGTGGAGACGGGTTTACTGTGTGACCCTCTCTGCTGGCCCCGGCTATGATGACTAGAGGTTCCCCCCCCCCACACACACACACACAATTGTTAAGATTAGGGTCCTATCTAGTGCTTGGCTCCCTGCCAAGAGGCTAAGGCCTAAGGTGGTGGGGAGCTTCCCACGCCCTCTTCACTCTGAGCCTGCAGAGATGAGGAGTGAGGGCTTTCCCTCTTACTATATATGGCAGCTATCTCTCCTACTGTACTGTCCCAGACCTGAAGGCTTGCTCTCCCCCTCAGCTGTCTCCCTCCCTCCCTCCCTCCCTCTCCAAGGGCCCATCAGGAGTCTAACTGCGGTTTCACGTCAAGGCCTGATGTGCACCCCTCCCCCATGCTGAAGCACTTGCTCATTGCTGCTCTCCTTCTTTCCTTGTAAAGCTCATTCTGAGGAAGAATTTCCTGTCAGCCCTTTTCCCAACCCTGCGTTTTTTTTTTTTGTTCTAACGTCTGTGATGATGTGAGTTAATATTAATATTAGTAAAGATTAGATTAGGACTGGGAGAGGTGGCTCAGAGCTTAGGAACACTGATCCTGCGGAGGACCTGGGTTTGGCTCCCAGCACCTGCACTGGGGGCTGACGCCTGACTGGACTAGGAATGTCAGGCATTTGTACTAGTCTCCTTATCTGTACAAGAGTGTGAGGGAACCTATGCACACACAGAGCACAGAAACTCATTTTTATTTACCCATAAATTAATCAATCTTAAAAAAATAAAAAAGGAAGCTGGGTTCACCTCAGCCAGATTACCAAGGAAAATGGAAAATGGGATCGTCTGGAAAGCTGCTGCCGGAGAAACGGCAGGGCCTTGGATGTTAATTCTGACACCGTGGAAGAAAGACACAAGCACATTCGTCTATGATTCTGAAGTGTGTGCTTATGACAAAATCTTTAAGGTAAGGAGTAATACATGTCAACATCTCTTGCCTAGTTAAGTCACAGTGCCATACATATGAAGTAGCGTTAGTTGTCTAGAGCGCCATTCTTAATTCTTGGACACGGAGAACTCAGAGGCCTCAATGTTCCCAGGTAAAGTCGGTAACTGGTTTTTCTTCAATACTCAGAAAACACGTAAAAAAGAGCTGTGTTCTGGGCAATGCCTGGTAACAGATGCATCAAGGAACGCCTGTCTCCTAAGAACAAAGGAAGCACGGCCCCCGGAGCAGACAGAACACCATCATAGAAACACCACTCGCTTGTCGTCAAAACAGACCAAACAGACCAGAGACTGAACCAAAATACTGACAGGATGGACAAGAGACGAAGCTAGTTGGCTGGTGGCAGACTAGGAGGAAGGCACAGCCAGGTGAAGAGAGGGAGAATGGAGAAAGGGGCTGGAGATCCTGCGCAGTTATCTGCACATACTGCTCTCTCAGAGAACCTGTTTGGTTCCCAACAGCCCATGATTCCAGCTCCAGGGGACCTGCAGCCCTCTTCTGGCCTCCGAGAGTACTGAACTCACATGCACATACACACAGACACATCTACACACCTAATTGAAAATAGATTTTCTTTTCTAATTTTAAAAGACATAAAGATTTAAAACAGAAAGTTGACCCATGGGGAGGCAAAATACCTAGAAATTAAATTCTAAGATGGCCCTAAGATAGGGCCATAAAAGAAAGAGCTGAAAATACAATCTACAGCACCAAGTGTCTTAATTCTAAACAACAAACTAATTCCTATCTGAATGCATACAGGACATGAATGACCTTAAGAATGATTTTCACTTAGGGTATCTACACAAATGTTTTCTCTTTCTTCTGTATGCCTTCCCCAACACACTATGTGGGAAGGGTAAGAAGGTGACGTCATAGCAGCAGAGTAAAAACTAGTGTGAAATGTAACATGAAGTTTCAAAGATTAGAAAGTTCTACTGTCTGCTTCTTTGAGGGTTCGCAGGTCACAGGGAGGAAAACGAAGACATCACTGATGAATGGGAACAACTAAATATTGGACAAGAAAAGAAAGACCAGTGCTGAAAAGAACTCAGCTACTCTTTTCATCCTTCCTGATTTTATGAGGCAGGGTCTTATCCAGCTGGGAATGGTCTCCAGCTAACTACCGAGCTGAAGATGATTTAAATTCTTGATTTTCTTGCCTCCCCCTCCAAAGTGCTAAGAATACTGGAGTGTGTCAGTGGCATTAAAAATTGTTGCTGATTCTGGAAAACATAAGGTAGAATAGCAAGCATATTAAAGCTCCACTTACAAAGATGGAAGTCCTGCCTCCTCTGCCCCAGACAGGGTTTCTCTGTGTAGCCCTGGCTGTCCTGGAACTCGCTCTGTAGACCAGGCTGGCCTTGAACTCAGAGATCCACCTGTCTCTGCCTCTTGAATGTTGGGATTAAAGGTGCACCCCCCCCACGTCCAGCTCAATTCTTATTTTTAACACCCCCAAATATGATTATCAGATCTCTGATGCTAAAACTTGTTCAAGAATGCCTTGAGTAGAAAAAGAAAAAACAGGACTCCCGATGAAACGGTATGGGTTATAAAGAAACAACTGACACTCGTTGGGTACCACACTCTTTAGTGATTGTTTAATAAAAGTCAATTTCTACTGGCCGGGGCGGGGCATGACTGCCCCATTAACAGTTTCTATTCCATTTACTACTAATGTGATGTCTGTACCCACAGATAAAACTCTGATCACAAGAAGATCACTAGCTGCTACAGCGATGGACAATAGCTCAGATACCACTCCCCAACAGGATGGGTTGACGGAGATGATGTCTACAGACAAATGTGGAAATGACTAGGCTCTCCTCACTCATCTCTACAGTTATCTTCGTTCAAGCCGTTCACAGGCTGTAAGCGGGCTGGAGCTGCTTCCCAGAACCCGCCTTTCTCCAGTCCTTTATCATTTTTCTGATGTTTGTATGAGTCAGTGCACAATCCAGTCCATGTGCAGATAACACACAACTTCCGGTGTTGAGAGACTTCCTGAAAGAATAAACCTGGTCTGTTGGTCTCTATGAGGACATGCTGAAACTAGGTGTATCACTCATATTCAAGGACGGTATGGAAGCCAATCGTGCCGCTTTCAAGGTAAGGTTCCTTAAAAAAAAGAAGTTAAAAATCAACCAGGTTAAAAACCCCAAGTTCTTAACATAGTGCAAATTCTCATATAAAATATTTTAGCTAAACGTGAAAAGTAATGTCAATAAGAAATTTTAATTTTTTCAACTTTAAAGTACAAATGTTTAGAGGAGAATCATGGGGCATATAACAATATTGTAAATATAATTCCTTGAAATGTATGAAAATCCTAGATAAAGCTTCATGGACATTCTAATGTCCATGACTTTTTAATTTTGACGTATCCTGGGTTCACTAAATGACTTGGTGCATCAGAACTTCTTACCATTCAGCGAAGAGCTTGAGATTAAGTCTAATACACCAGTTGGATAAACATTTCTTTTGGTGTTTACGAGTGTCTGCCTGTGCACCATGAGTGTGCCCGCACCCTTGAAGAGCAGAGCAGAGCGTCGAGAAGCACGCAGTGGAGTTAACAGACAGTTGTGAGCTGCCATGTGGGCACTGGGAATCAAACCCTCGGTCTCTTAACCTCTGGGCCATTTCTCCAGCCCCTTGACAAGCACTTCAGTATAGATTATTTCAACTCAAATGGTCCAAGTTAGTTTCTAAAATATTTAAATAGAACATGAGCTGTGAGGCAAAATATGTAAGTCACTGCACAGGACATCTCAAAGTAAATGTTAAAACAGTAACAGCTCATGACACGTCTTCACTGCCTCACAAAGCAATCCTGAGATAAATGACAATGACATCCGTCCCTTGAAAATAATCTCTAATAACACAGTATACTGTACCTTCATAGGGTAGGTGCACCCCGGCTGCTAACCAGGCTGGCGGCCCATGCTTCATTTAAAGGGACATCTTCGTGGTTCCTAGGGAGCTGTCAAGTGATGTACAGTCCCCTATCTGTGCAGTAATCAACATTCGAAGATGTTGATGTCCAGCGCCCCCGAAATACCACCATCGAGTGCTGACAGAAAGGGAGCATGTCTAGGTTTGGGGAGAATACGATTCTTCCGCACCGCGCTGGGTTAGTTAGTTAGGACCTCATCTAATCCCACACTTCTGACCCTATTCCAGGTCTATACCAAATCAACGTACAAGTTTACACGTTGGTCCACCATTTTAAAAAAACAGAAGAAATAAAAAAGTCTTTGGTCAGAAGAGGATGCCTGACTGTCTCTAACCGAGTGTTTGTTATCTATTGCTCAACACGGGCTGACAAAGCGGGATCAGAATTCCTCCAGAGAGAACACAACCCAAGAGCGACGTCAGAAATGCCCACACCACTGTAGATTCCCACGATGATTTCAATCTAGTAAGTGCTTATGAGAAGTAGCCAGCACACCGTCATGTGTCCCTCAGCATGGTCTTATTTGGCAAAAGTGTTCTAACGCAGAAGCAAGAACTAGCAAGTCCTTGTCCTGGTTAATCATTATCCGAGAATCCGACAGCCAACGTCAAAACTTCACTCAGCTGTGAGTCAAACTTCAGTTTCTCCACCCTCATCTTCTGTCCTTGCAACGGTCTCTCACCATTTCAGGCCCGCCCTCTTCTCCCTGGAGAACTCACAAGTGTAGCGTAGTCGCTGTACTTTGTTCTTGCTACCCTGAACTTTTTTAAGGATTTTTAAAAAAGTGTGTGTGTGTGTGTGTGTGTGTGTGTGTGTGTGTGTGTGTGTTAGTAGATAACTTTTGGGAGCTGGTTCTCTCTTTCTACCATGGAAATGGAACTTGGTTCAGTCCACAGGCTTGGTGGTAAGTACCATCCATTTACCTGCAGAGCCTTCTTGCTAGTCCCACTTTGAAACTTTTTTTTTTTTTGGTTTTTCGAGACAGGGTTTCTCTGTGTAGTCCTGGCTGTCCTGGAACTCACTCTGTAGACCAGGCTGGCCTTGAACTCAGAAATCCACCTGCCTCTGCCTCCCAAGTGCTGGGATTACAGGCGTGCGCCACCAAGCCCGGCTCCACTTTGAAACTTTTAAAAGAGCATCTTTAGGGTTGGGATGGAGATGTGACAGACCACTGGTTGAGTGTGCATGAGGCTCTGACCACTAGCACCACGATTAAATAAATAAAGCATCTGCTTCCCCCTTTATTTTATGTACCTGGTTGTTTACATGCGTGTGTGAATGTGTAACACATGCATGCATGGTGCCATGCAGGACAGAAGAGGACCTCAGAGCTCCTGAACTGGAGACCCTGTGGACGGTTGGTTATAAGCTGCCCAGCAGGTGCTGAGAACCAAACTCAGGTCTTCTGCCTGCCAGAACAGCAAGTGCTTTAAGCGCCGAGACATCTCTCCAGCCACCCTCCTCCACCCTAGCCAGGAGTGTGCATCTTTAGATCTTTCAAAGTATAAAATAGTATTCCTAAGCTGGAGAGGTGGCTCAGGGTTACACGAGCACAGGCAATTAGCACGCAAACATGAGTTCTGATCCCCAGTGCCAGTGCCAACGTAGAAGCCCCTGTTCTGTGGGGTCACTGGGGCTTGCTAGTCACCGACACAGCTCCAGGCTCAGTCAGAGACCCTGACTCCAGGGACTAAGTCAGGCAGTGACAGGGCAGGATATCTGACATCTTCCTCCGGCCTCTGTGTACTTGCACCCACCCTTACCCCTGCCATCCCCACCCCCTGCACCCCCACCCTGTCCCTTAACACTGCACAACTAATCTACAGAGAAGCTTGGCTGGCCCGGGAGCCAGGCTGCCTAGTCTACTTATTATGCACATCATAATCTTGGTTAGAAACTTTGCTGTGTATCCATTTCCTCCTTGAAAAATAGGATAATAAACATCTCCAGCAAAAATTGTTGAGACAGGGGCAGGAGAGATGCAGGGGCTGGAGAGATGGCTCAGCGGTTAAGAGCACTGACTACTCCTCCAGAGGTCCTGAGTTTAATTCCCAGCAACCACATGATGCCTCGCAACCATCGCAACCATCTGTAAGGGGATCTGATGCCCTCTTCTGGTACATCATGAAGATAACTACAGTGTACACATGCAAATAATAAAATCTTTTAAAAAATTATTGAGACACTAATAAAGGAACATGAAAAGGGCACAGTGGCTGGCACGTTTTAAGTGCTACATAAGTGTAATACTATTGTACTGGCTGGTTTTGTGTGTCACCTTGACACAGGCTGGAGTTATCACAGAGAAAGGAGCTTCAGTTGGGGAAGTGCCTCCGTGAGATCCAGCTGTGGGGCATTTTCTCATATGATCAAGGGGGAGGGCCCCTTGTGGGTGGTACCATCTCTGGGCTGGTAGTCTTGGGTTCTATAAGAGAGCAAGCTGAGCAAGCCAGGGTAAGCAAGCCAGTAAGAAACATCCCTCCATGGCCTGTGCATCAGCTCCTGCTTCCTGACCTGCTTGAGTTCCAGTCCTGACTTCCTTTGGTGATGAACAGCAGTGTGGAAATGTAAGCTCAATAAACCCTTTCCTCCCCAACTTGCTACTTGGTCATGATGTTTGTTCAGGAATAGAAACCCTAAGACACCTGTTCATTTTTGGCACTCAGTTTTTACATTGTTTCATAAATGTATACAAAGCTTGCCCAACTAATATATTACCTATGGTTTAAAATACATTTGATGTTTTCCCATGATAACTAGTATTTATTCAATAGGTGCATACAAGCCAAGTGTGTATAAACATAGCAGATGCCAAGGCAATTCTCAAAAATAGCACTGTATAAATAGGTACAGCCTTAACCAACATTGTATTTGAAGTGAAGAAACAAACTCCATGAAAAACTAATGTATAACTCAATACAGAGGTGAGCCTGGAATAGCCCTACACTCAAGGGCAAGACAGATCTAAACTAAAGGAAACAGATGCATTTGCTACATTGTTCATTCCAAAAATACTTTTCCTGGCCAGGCCCTGTTCTAGGCCCTGGGGATAAGCAACAACTCATGCTTAGCACAAACTGGCTTGTGATCTGTGAACCAAAGGACACTCACACCAGAGACAAGTTTTTCTATTTCAGCTTTTGCAATATGGGAATAAGACCCAGGGTCCAAGCGCTAGGCAAACGCCCGCAGTGATCTGCATCCCGGGCCCAGGAGCCCAGTTGTGAAGTGAAGACTGAGACAGGCTCATCTTCCTATCACTTGGATGACTTACAGACAGGAGCTAAGACTGTGCTATGGTCACTACAGCCGTCACAAACGTTGAAATGGCACATATGAATAATTTAGTAATTTTTTTCATACATTGCAGATTAGTTTAAATCTACTCATTTGGGTAGATTATATTAAGATTTCCTTATTTCTAGATACAAATGGTATGATTTATAAGCCTGTTGTCACTATTATTGGGGTCCCCAAAGGACAGTAAGGAGATTCCTACCACTCCTCTCTTCCCTTTCTCCTTCTCTCAACGACCAACACCTACCCACGAATCTCAAAGTTTGCAAAGTGCTTGAGGAGGCACTTAGGTGGTAGGAGGAGTTATTCACACAGAGTATTCACTCCCAAAGACAACTGACAACTCTCTCCACTCTACCTGCCTTCCTCCCCGAAGGCAATATCCTCAAGTAAAGAAAAGAATCCCTTTGGTAAATGCCACCTCTCGAAGTTCCGCCAACTTTCCTTTCTTTCCAGTGACGTATCATTAGAATTACCTGATATGTAAGTTCCAATATGCTAATTTACCCCCAAGCACACGCTTCCAGCATCTTCCCCCAGTCTGTCAAATCTTTCCAGCCACATCTACTCTCTCATGATACAACACTCTGCTATCACCCTCACAAATCAGTTTTGGAACTGTCACAGCTACCTAAATCATTACATGGTATCTTTATAGTCTCATCTTACACTGGATATAGTAAGTGAATATGTGTTTAAAATACTTAAATCCTAATTTAAAACATGGGCGCAAGTATCCCCAATCCAGGAAATCTAACATTCTTAATGTGCAAACACTCAGTGAAACCTTACACTCCTAGCTGAGTGGGGGGGGGGGGGCACTTTTGATCCCAGCACTCAGGAAACAGAGGCAGGCAGGTCTCTGAGTTCAGATATCCCAGGCTATGGAACTCCAGGCCAGTCGGAGATACACAGTGAGACCATATCTAAAAGGGGGATGAGGGGGGTGGGAAGGACACACTCTAGCAAAATCTAACAGCCTACTGATTGTTTTATTTAATTTTCTTAGTTTGGTGTTGAAAAAAATCGTTTTTCCTTTAGTTAGGAAGTATAGTAAGAAATACAAAGAAGGACCCCAAATCTGAGTAACAGCTCTTAGTACCTTTGCCTGGTGCCCACCCTATCTTGATCAACTTTTGACCATGTTATATAATGGGCACTTATGAGTAAGAAAGAGCCCACAAGGCTTTTTAAGCTATTAAACACCCAAATGGATTAACTGCACTTCTAAAGCCAACTAATTTGCTGAGTTATTTTGTGATCAACACCTTTATTTTTTCAGAAAAGAAACAACTATTTAAAAGCAAACGTTCTATATAGTGGTACATGTAAAGAAACTTATGTGTTCAAAAAACAAAAACAAAAACCAAAGTTGAACAATCTACGCCTATGCAAGAAGTTACCCTTGAAAATGAACTGATATGAAACATCTATGAACATCTGGCACTGTCCTGGCAAACACGCAGCAAACGGCACATTTACTACTACTGTTTCTAATTTTCTAACTTTAAACCCAAACTAAATGGTTAAAAATTATATAAACGACTGTGCGTATAATATATATACGTAAATGCACATCGGCTGATACTACAAAATAGGCTGGCATGTTACTGCTCCCAGGGAAGGTGAGTTTGTAAGAGGCTAGACAACTTGTTAAAAGTTACAGAATAATTATTTGCCCTTATCTCTGCATACCAATTCAACAGAACCGCTACACTGCGAGCAAGAACTGTTAACAAGAAGTCAGATGATCCCGGAGAACTTGCCCTGCTGGAATAGCTAAGCCCTTAAGCACGTGGACAATGGGCCGCTTTATTCGCATGGCCGCGCTAACCTGGGGACTGACTGATCGGTTTAAGGGCGAAACTGCAAGCCCACAGAGCAATCGCCAACCTGCCTCACGCGGGAAAACGCGACCATTCAAGTCACTACGCAAAGTTGTTGTTGTTTTTCTTTTTTTAAAAATACCCTAGCCATTCAAGCAAAGATGCGAGAGCAGTCGCCTTGGCCTCGCCGCCGGGAAGATGAGGAGACCGAGAACCCTGCAAGCCAGCTTCGTCTCGGGAGCACGCGCAGACACCCCGAGATCGCCCCACCGCGGAGGAGCCTCGGCGCCCTCGGGCCTGAGCCCGCCGCTTCCCGCCCGCGCCGACCCGGGCCGCGCCGCGCTGCGCTGCGCTCCGCTCCCGCCGGACGCCGCACGCGGGCCGCCGCCGCGTCCGGCTCCGAAAAGAGGGAAGGAGGAAAAAAAAAAAAAAAACCAATAACAAAACCTGGCTTCTCGTTCCCTCCGGAAACCGCTGGGCCGGCAGGAAGTGACGAAGGAGAGGTCGTCCGGTCCGCTGGGTCTCGGCCGGCGCGGGGAGTCCGACTCCCGGAACAGCCCGAGCGGAGCGGCGCGGCGCTGTGCGGCGCGGCAGCCTCCGCACCTCAGCAGCCGCCGAGCGCCCGCCCGCTCGCCCGCCCGCCCCCGCGCGGCCGCGTCACCGCCCCGCCCCCGGCCCCGCCCCTCCCCGTCCCGGCCGGGCCCAGCGGCGGGCTGCGGGTCAGAGCCCGGCCCGGGTGTCTGCGGGCGGAGCGAACCCGGCGGCTGCAAGCGTGCCTAGGGTCCCCGGGGTGCCGGAGCCCCGCGGAGACGCCGGCGGGAACGTGTGCAACGGGCCATCGCGGGAGGACTGTCCTGTATGTCACCTGGAGCGGATTGCACGGGCTCGGGGACGCGGCTGGAAGAGGCCAGGTTTGGGAACGGGTTCCCTCCGTTCCCGGGTCCCTGTGGCCTTGGGGTCACAGAGCCACCACTGTCACCTGTTACAGAGTTGCAGTCTATCAAAGCAGGATGGGTGCAAAAAAAAAAAAAAATTACTCGAATATTACTCGAACGTGTACTGTGCAGTCCACAGGCCTCAGCTCTGCTCCGTCCTCTAGGAAAGGGTGAAATCTTGGTCCCTTCTGCTTTAGGACCCCGAACTTCGCAGTGCTTGAGAGAGTCAGGAGAACGAATCTTCCCCTCGCGGTGTTTGGGTTTTGTTGTTAGAAATTATGTTTAGGTTGAATTTCCGTGAGAAAAAAATAACAAAAGTTCCCCACGAGAGGCAGAAATAGCATTCCAAGCGAGGTGGCAGGTAATGCACACTTCTAGAACGGAGTGGACAAGGCTTTAAAACTCGGGATAATGCCTCATGATTTCCTGAAAAGGATTTTGTCACCTAAAAGCAGGCCAGCCTTACACTAAATCCCGATGGGTGCATTTTTGACGGCAATATCTCTTAATACCCATATTTACCTGCAGCTTAAATCAGTTCAGTCTAGCTAGCATCTTTCTAATTCGATAATAGTTTAAGCATTACATCACAGGATAGCTAAGGGAAGGAGTCAGTTTTCCCAAAAGATCCCCCTTTGTCACTCCCAGCATCTATCTATGAGAGCATTAATTTGCCTGAAATGAACCCCTGGACATTTTACTTTAGACGGGAGTGGAAGGGCGCATATCCACTCACTTGGTTAGATTACACAAAATGCGTGGCAGGGGCGGTTAAAGTACCATGTAGACATGTGACTCTGAGCTCTCCATTCCTGATTGGTGAAGGTGTCAGGACTAGCAGGAGAGGCCGAGCTTTTAAAACTGTGGGTCAAAGGTAACTCAGATATCCCAGGACCCGTGGAGTAGCCAGCAGTGCTATTGCATACTACATATGGATGGTTTTATAGTATCTGTTGTGTATCTCAGGTTAGCATGTTGCCACTCTGGGTCAGCAATGGTTAGAAAACCTCCTCCTTCTAAGTGAGATTAAAGAGTGACTTGGAAGGAAGCCCTCGAGCGCTGGGTGAAAGTTCGCTATTCACACAGTGGCAGGTAGAAGGGTCGTGTCAAAAGCAGGAGCAAGAAAATCAATATGGTTCGGATCCACTTGGCATTAGGAAACATTGTGTTAAATTTGTCAGGTAAATAATTAGCGCTCATTCCGGATCCTAGAGGTCCCTGCCTTATCGATCACTGATTCTTTCCTAATTGGTTAACTGGCAGTTCTGAGGGCTATGGCTGTTAACCCTTTACGGTCTGCACTCTCTGTAGCATCTCCAGTCAGACACTTAGGTTTTACCAAACCCGATCATGGTTACTGCCATTTCAGGATCGTGGGGGCATTTACAGTGGTCTAAAGTGCCACAAGTTAAAGGCAGTTCTAGTGTTTGGTCTTCCGGAAGCCTTCATCTAAAATAGACTGCTGTAAATCAAAAAAGTCAGAGAGCCGGGTGGAGGTGGCGCATGCCTTTAATCCCAGCACTTAGGAGGCAGAGACAGGCGGATTTCTGAGTTCGAGGACAGCCAGAGCTGCACAGAGAAACCGTGTCTCGAAAAACCAAAAAAAAAAAAAAAAAAAGTCAGGGAACCCCTGGAATTGAATTTTAAAAGAATAAGATTTGAACACGTGACTCTGTCACCTGTCCTGTTCTTCCCACTCAACCAAAAGCCCATAGCTCTGGTCATTAATATTTAGGAGTTAGGTCTACCCTAATATCTACATCATAAAGTTGTAAGTCTTACAGTTAAATTCTGTTTATTGTTCCTTGACCAAAATATTTTTACAAGGCCAGTGTTTATACCAATACCTGTAGACTGCCTAAAAAACTTCTGAGTTGCTTTCAGACACCCATTTTATGTTCTGCACAGGGAAGAACTTTGTCCTTAGGGGAAAATGCAGTTCTCAAATACAAATAAGAAACCTTTCTTCTTCTGCTTGATGTTTACTGCCCTTATGCTTATCACCCCTGCTTTCTGTGGGGATCTCCGAGGAATGCATGATTATGAATATGTAGCAAAGTAACTGTTTATCTCATCACTTTTTTTTTTTAAGCCAAATTCAGTAAACCAGGCACAGCTTGGTCCGGCTCCTGGTGTGCTGGCATGTTGGGAGGCCCAGGAGGAACAGCTAGTGTGCCCCTGTTCTTTCCTGGGTTGATGTCATGAGAGAGACTGCTGTGAGAATCCCAGCCATTGTCCGACTCTCTGTTTTGAAGGGTCCCGTTGTTTTCATCGGAATGATAGCTACAGTGTGGAGACTGCAGTAACGTTTCAAATCAAATCCAGTTCTTTTAGCAATATCTCTGTATCTTACATTTTAACATCTGTGTAAGAGCTATAACATTTCAAAATTTAAAAGAAAATGGGCAAAATATTGTGTTTTATACCTTTATGACCTAAGTCTGGGGTCAGTCTACCATCTCCTAAAAAGAGCCAAACCGACAATATTTTTTTTTTTTAGACTCTATAAATACTGAAGAAAATTGAAGCACTAGGTATTTAGGATCACAGTGTACCGATCTAGGAACCGCAGGCTAGCGTAGGGTGGAGAGCGTGCTTAGTATATGTATAACCTGAGTTTGACCCGCCCCCGACCCCCCCAAAAAAAAATACATGCAAGAAATGGATGGCATGTGTGTCTTTCATGTAAAGTCATCCTTGGCTCTAGGCTGTACAGCAGCTAGTGGCCCCATGGCTTTGCCAACCCCACCTTCTCTTCTTCCTTACAGATCCCATGGCCGGAAGTTATGGTGTGATGGCTGATGACGGTTCTATGGATTACACAGTCCATGAAGCCTGGAATGAAGCCACCAATGTCTACTTGATAGTTATCCTCGTTAGCTTCGGTCTCTTCATGTATGCTAAGAGGTAAACGTGGAAGATGCTGCTCAGGAAAGCGGGCTAGTTGTGATGTGTGTTAGCTGAATCAAATGCAGGAAAATATTTCTTTTGAAATCTTGTCCCTGCCAGGGGTAGTGGCACACACCTGTAATCCCAGCACTTGGGAGGCAGAGGCAGGCGGATTTCTGAGTTCGAGGCCAGCTGGTTTACAGAGTGAGTTCCAGGACAGCCAGGGCTACACAGAGAAACCCTGTCTCGGAAAAAAAAAAAAAAAAGAAATCTTGTCCCTGGACTGAAGAGGTGCTGTCCATGTTGGCTCTGGTGACTCGAGGTTTGATTTGAAAAATCCCAGATTCAGTTCTGGGTAACCAATCTGCTGCTGCTCTAAAGTTTGATGCTATCACTTCTAAAACGCCCGACTCTGTCACCAGCTTTGAGACGCTGTCCCCTTGGAATGAGCACACTTGAAAGTACTTTTCACCCAATTGTCTCAAGTGCAGAAACACTCTGACGGCCATGTGGTTCGCAAGCCCCTCTTCACCCGTTTGTCCTGTCCCTGCTTCCTATGCACGGCACGTGTATGAACTTGCATACTGTTGCTTTCATTAAGACCAGGATGGAAAGCGGCTTGCAGAGGAGAGCCCTTGTTTCAGCTTACAGGCCACACAGTCCGTGAGGGCAGTCATGACAGGAACCCAGGACAGGAGCCTGGAGGCAGAGCCTGAAGCAGAGACCACGGAGGAGCACTGCTTATGGTTCGCTGTCTGTGATTTGTCCAGTTTGCTATCTTATGCACCCGAGACCTCCCACCCATAGTGAGCTGGGGTCCCCCACGTCAGTTGTGGACTAGGAGAATGCCCCACAGACTTACCTACAGGCCAGTCTGACAGAGCCAGCTCCTCCACTAAGGTTCTCTCTTTCCAGACGACCCCAGGTATATATCAAATTGACAAGAAACCAGAACACTACTTCTCTGTTCCTTATTTATAAAAATGCCAGTCCCTTGATTTATTTGTTATATATAAGTATACTATAGCTGTCTTCAGACCCACCAGAAGAGGGCGTCAGATCTCATTACGGATGGTTGTGAGCCACCATGTGGTTGCTGGGAATGAACTCAAGCCCTCTAGAAGAGCAGTCAGTGCTCTTAACTGCTGAGCCATCTCTCCAGCCCCAGTCCAAATTCTTAAGAGACATTTTTCTGCCCTAGTTTCTAGTGTAACTTAATGTAAATACTGTCTTAATTCTTCCTGGCTTCTTTCCCCCCAATCCAGCAAAACAGTAATAGGACTAATTATGTTGATGACGGTGGTAATGGTGATGATGATAATGTGGTGGTGATGAAGATGCTGATGATGGTGGTGGTGGTGGTGGTGGTGGTGGTGGCTAGGGTGTATTTTAAAGAGGAAAATCAGTATTCTGTTTGTGGGTGTATACTTGGGGACATTCTCTACTGAGGTTTAAAAAGGTCATTAAGTCATTCATAATAATACTGCAGAAATAGTTCCTGTTTGGCCCTGGGTGTCCCTCTCCTGCATGTGCTTGTCCTTGTGGCTGTGTAGCTCTCGCTCAGTGGCTGGACTGCGGGCGTGGCGTGGGTGGAAGAAGGCGACACATGACATCACAGATCCACTTGCATGTGACAACTTTTCTCTCAAAAGAGCTACCGCCTCCTTCCCACTTGTCTTTTAAAAGCAGAGATGTATGTCCTTGCTTCTAAAGCAATGTCCCGAGAAACTGTGTCATTAAAGAACATTTTTATTCACGCATTTTCCAAACTAAGGTCTGCTCACATCAGGGATATCCCCCACTCCAGGGAGTTGTCTTTACGTGGGTATCATGAAAGCAAGGAGAATGGTGGGCCTCCTTGTTTGTATCCTGTGGCTTTTGACGCACCATTTTCCCCCCTAGGAGCTGAGGGGAATCACAAGGAAAGGGCCTCATTTTGTGGCCCCTTCCTTTATAGCATGAAAGCTCTACACAGAGAGCTTTATATGTTAGTGAAAATCAGAGTACTTCACAGGAAAAGTTTTGGTTCACACTTTTAATGGATCACGAGATAATTATGTGTGTGTTAAAGCAAATCCGAATTGTTTTTGTGTTTTAGGAATAAAAGGAAAATTATGAGAATCTTTAGTGTGCCTCCTGCAGAAGAGATGCTGTCAGAGCCAAGCTTTTATGACACAGTGAGCAGAATCCGCTTAAGACAACAAGTGGACGCACACCCCGTCTGTAAGTGTGTTCTGGGCCAGGCTGTAGATGTAATTTCTTGAACACAGATTTTTCTACTGCACTTACTTAACAAAAGGTTATAAAACATGGTTGTTTGGAAGAACTTAGACCTTTCCTGACACAGACTTATCCCAACATTATGGCTGTTAGAGCCTTTGCCCTCCTGTTCTCTGAGGCCTCTCTGTGGCCTTGAGAGGGATCATACTCTTAAGGTTTGCTGTAATGGAGGTTGTAAACACCAATTGATTCCTCCATTTCTTCCTCTTCTAATGTTTCCTCCTTTGTACTCACTTGGGATGACATTGAAATGGTCAAACAACTGAACACCAAAGTGGTATGCAAATGGCTTTCAGGAACTGTGAGATCAAGGTGCAAGGCCAGAAGTTATATTTGAACAATATTAATACACCCTATGGTACTAATCACTGGAAGAAATGGAAACTCTCCCTGATGTAACACGTACACAGAAAGAAGAAACAAAATTTAAGCCGTAGAGGTCCAGAGTCAACCGTATGTGCATTAAGCCTTTGGTGATATTTGAGAGATGAAGGTGTGGTACCACGAAGGCTTCCATGGTACATTAGGGAGGACCAGCAATGGGGTTCTTATTAAAATGCCAGGTTCATCCCAGCTGTCCTCCTGACGGGGTTTAGAGTCACAAGGGAAACAGAGCTCTGGGTGTGTCTTGAGGGACTTTCTAGGTCAGGCTAACTGAGGTGGGAGGATTTAGTCTAAAGGTACCGTGACATCATGACATGGGCCGAAGTCAAGGACAGAGTGAGAAGGGAGAACGCTGCCTGGGGAGGAGGCGCGTCCATCTGTTTTAGACTGAGGCTGGAGAACGCTGGCTAGCTGCTCGTCAGCACTGCCACCACGTTTCCCTGCCTTGGCGGACTGTGTCCTATAACTGTAAGCCAAAATAAACTCTGCTTTTCTTAGGTTGCTTATGTCAGGTGTTTGCTGTAGCAACAAGGAAGTGATACATTGTTGTGAAGTCAAGCAGACAGCACTTCTTTTATTATCCAAATAGAACCTTAGTGTATACGCATGTGCATAATGTATGTGTATAACGCACGTGCTCCGAATGATGATAGCAGCACAGAGATGTGCGTGCGGCAGCATGCGGGGCTCACATACCTGGTGTCTCCTTTCAGAGACCGAGGGCTCTCCTGGGAGACGACCGTCTTCCAGACTGTGAGGAACAACCTTTTGCTCTTCACAGCGCTGTTTGCAGCTGCGTGTGGAAAGACTGGCCAGTTGCTGTTTTGTTTTCCTTTGAGATGGCGTATTGTGGTTTTTAATTTTGTTCTTTTTTTTTTTTGTTTTAGTTTTTAAAAATTCTTTCTTGAGAATTTGATTCGTGTGTACAAAGAAACGTGATCATATTATGAGACACAGCAACCCTCACTTCATAATAAGAATATCGGGATGGCAGAGTAAGCCCGGAAAGTGAGGCAGGGCTTATTTTGGGTATTACGGAGGCATGACAGTGGGCTGAGCAGACGGGCAGAATGGCTGGCATACTGACTTGTCACAAAGCAGAGATTTCCATGTCTCCAGTTGTGCTTTTAGTTTTTAGTTTAGTTTTTATCGGATAAACTCTTTAGGGAGGTACAATCTTGCCAGTGTAGAGTATCTCCCCTCACCAGTTCCCCATCCTGTTGGGTCAGGACGTAGAGCTGAATCTAATACCCGAGGCTCAGGGTTCCCTCTCTTGATTCATGGCTCCGTTATGTAGCAGGCCACGAAAAATGTCAGCTCTTGGATGACCCAGAGCTCCTAGACACGCCTGCGCCAGCGGCTAGGCAGGAAGGTGGGCGGGGCCTTTTGCCTCTCTCTTCCCAAGTGCACCTCCTGCTGAAAATGGCATAATGATTCATTCCTTAAATTCTTTTCTCCTTTAAAAAGACGGTTGGTCTTAGTTTTAGATTTATTTTAACTTTCTAAATTGCCCTGACATTTTTGACTCTATCATAGTATTGATGGTCTGGTCTGGTATATAAAGCATTAAGTTATGTTGCTGTGTTTGGGGCATTTTGTTAATTGTTTGTTTTTTTTTTTTTTTAAATGGGTTTTTGTTAGCACTCTCACACAGGGACTGTATCACTGTACTGTAGTTGATATTTCTTCATGCATATTAACTATAATTAGCTAATTATGGTTATGGTTACAGTTACAAAGGAAAGCTGGAGATGAAGCCATCAACCCCTTTTATCTCTGTAGTCTGTAACGGACCATCAGTTTCTGAGCTTTTTGCTAATTCTTTGGCAAGGGTAATTAACCTCCCTGGTGTCTGCTTCAGCTGCTGCCTTCCTCTGTGACAGACTGTGGGCTGAGCTGAAGAATACCCTTGCTTACCCAGTGGCTTTGGTCATAGTATTTCTCACAGCAATAGGATGGCATAGCGAGCCAAAGCCAGCACTCTGCACACGCTGCTGCGGGTCATCATTTGTCACGAGGAGGTGGTAACCAAGACGGGGTATCCTGGGCTTTTCAACCGCATCTTCCTCGTCACTTTTTGAGGGGAACATAGAAGTTCACTTAGCTTCACTTCTTTTAAAAATCCTCTTAGGTCCTTCTGACATGTTGAGGAGAGGCCAAGGACTGGCAGAAGTCCACCCAAAGGTGGGACAGGATGTGTCTTCTACTCTCAGAGACCCAGGGCTTCTCCTGGGAGATGGACCGTCTTCCAGACTGTGAGAACCAACCTTTCGTACTTCATAATAAGAACAGTGGAGTCTCAAAACTAGCAAAGCGAGACAATCTATTTTCGGTTTGCAGAAACTGGGAGCCAGCCAGTACAGAGGGCAAAAGTGGCTGTGGTTTCTTTTCGACACAAAACAGTGGCTCGTGTGTCCCGTGTCGCTGCCCTTTGCCCTTTCAATTCTCGCTGGCTGAAGCTCTTTGGAGAAATGCAGTGTTCCTAGCGCCTCAGTGTTGCTCCCCACCCACCTCCCCATCGGATCGGGTCCAGACGCAGCCTTATCTAACGGATATCTTGGGGCATTCTTAGTCCGCTCCTCACTTTGTATCTGGGCTCAGTCAAGTAGCAGTCTCCCTGTAATGTTCAACCCTACCCGCACAGGCGCAAGCCACCAGCTGGGAAAGGTAGATGCCAGAGCCTCCTGCTTATCTGGATTCTCTAGTGAGATCGGAACACACCTCAGACTGGAAATGAACGTAACTACTTCTTCTCGCTGTGTGCCTCCCATTCCTCTCCAGCACCCAGAGATCTCCCTTGGTACCTCCTGCAGCCTCGAGTTCTCTCCTAAAATACAAAACCCCCACGAACCCACAAAGTTAGGTTGCTGCTGACTGTCTGTCCGTGGGTATGGGACTATCCGTCAGGGCACAGGGAACCCTGCAGTGGCCGTTCTCTCAGAGAAGATTCTCCCTTGGCCAGCCAGCTATTAACTGCAACAGCTCTTCAGGGAACGGAAGGGCCTTGGGAGCGCCTGCCCATGTGTGCTTGAGATTTAGTAGACTTGATCTTGTGGACCTCCAGGCAGGGAATCCCTGCCACTGGGTGCATGAGTTCAACAGCCGTGGTATTTCCAGAAGACAGTATTTCATAGCTCTCCTCCCCACCCTCTGTGTCTTACGGTCTTTCTGTCTTATCCTCTCTGATGTTCTCTGAGCTTTGGCAGTGACGGGAGAAGTGTTATTTCATAAAGATGTCTCATTTAGGGGCCAGAGACATTTCGGTGGTTACGAGCACTGGCTGCTCTTTCTAGAAGACTCAGGTTTGATTCCCAGGACCCACGTGATGGTCCATAACCATCTGTAACTCCAGTTCCAGGGGATCCATTTTCTTCTTTTGGCCTCTCACACTCATAGTTCACACACACATGCAAATAAGATACCCCTACATATTAAATATATAAATATTCAAGGTGCCCCATTTAAGCACTAGATACTTATTGTCAGTTCTTTGGGCAGTTATGAATTCCTTTATTAACTGCTGCCTACTGCCACATGAATATTCTGTAACCAAGGCTGACTGAAAGCATAAATTGTTGAAAGGCAATATGACACCCCTGACAGCAAAAACAGACTCAGGTTCCATCCTAGGCCTGTGGTCTCCTCGGCCATGGGCTTTTCATCAGGTTTACAGTACTGGGCATGAAATAGCCACCTGTCAAGGAGATCTCAAATCCACCCAGGAAGTGGTTGGTTACCGCATACTAGTCAGACCACTAGTGCACTGGTGGGTACATCATGCCTGGCATGTGAGAATTGTAGCATGCAGGGTCCAACAAGGGGTAAGACTGTTGACTTTTCTGCCCCAGCGGCATGCATAATACCTTCGAGCACTATGAAAGTTAACTAGAAGGGAAAACTCTTTCCAGTCAGTCATCTTGCAGCCTGAGTGTGGTGTTTTAGCAATTAGCCAAGGGCATCAACAACAGCCTGTGCTTTGGAGACATCTGGGGCTAATTACCCGGAGAGAGGTATTTGATGCCCTACGCTGCAATTTTTGTTTAATAACCCATATATTCTGGAGGCATCATTGCTTTCTATGTCGGGTACTTCCGTTCAAACTTTTTCTTTTTTAACAATTGTATTTTGAAATTATCTTGCTAATTAGTGTGGGGTTTTTTAAATTTATTTTATGTATATGATTATACTGTAGCTATCTTCAGACACACCAGAAGAGGGCATCAGATCCTGTTACAGATGGTTGTGAGCCACCATGTGGTTGCTTGGAATTGAACTCAGGACCTTTGGAAGAGCAGTCAGTGCTCTTAACTGCTGAGCCATCTCTCTAGCCCAATTAGTGTGTTTTTATAAGACCATTTTATATATCCTGTGGTGGTTTAAATATGCTTGGCCCAGGGAGTGGCATTATTAGGAGGTGTGGCCTTGTTGGAGGAAGTGTGTCACTGTGGGGATCAGCTTTGAGACCCTCCTCCTAGCTGCCTGGAAGCCAGTCTTCTCCTGTTTGCCTTTGGAATAAGATGTAAAGCTCTCAGCCCCTCCTGCACCATGCCTGACTGGATACTGCCATGCTTCCCACCATGATGATAATGGACTGAACCTCTGAACCTGTTAGCCAGCCCTAATAAGAGTTGCCTTAGAGACTAAAGAGATGGCTCAGTGGTTAAGAGCACTGACTGCTCTTCCAGAGGTCCTGAGTTCAATTCCCAGCAACTACATGGTGGCTACAACCATCTGTAATGGAAACAGCTACAGTAAATATATCAGCACTGAGGATTTAGCTCAGTGGTAGAGTGTTTGCCTAGCAAACTCAAGGCCCTGGGTTCAGTCCTCAGCTTTGGGGAAAAAAAAATGGGTTGTCTTGGTCATGGTGTCTGTTCACAGCAGTAAACCCTAATGAGCCTGCCCACTGTGCCCTTCTCCCACCCACTGCCCTGCTCCCTGTGTCCCGCCTCCTTTCACACGGGCTCTGCTTTCCTCCAGTCATACTTCTGGTTGGACTGTGAGACAGGGCGTTCCGTGGAGCTTTTCATATTCTCCTCCTGTATGTTAACCCTAGACTTTGAGGTCCACTGCTTCTTCCTGTCTCCTAAGCTAAACACACAAAGCAAAACATTTGGAACTGGACTTCACATATGACGGTGACCATGTGACATTTGTCCTGCTGCACCTGAGTTCCCTCACTAAATATAATATTTTTTTTCCATTTCTGCCCATTTCCCTGAAGATTTCATGATTTTGTTGTTCTTCATTGTTAGCATGCAGTCTTGTGAGTCCCACATTCTCTGCTGTCTATCTGTTGATGGACACGTGGGAGATTGTGTTCCGCAGCTGTTCTCAGTAGAACGCAGTGAGCACGGTGGGCTAGTGTGTCTGGAGTAGGATAGAAAGTCCTTTGGGTGCATGCCCAGGAGAGCGGAGCTGGGTCCTATGACAGTTCTATTTCTGGCTTCTTTGAGAGTGGTGGCAATAGTTTACGCTCCCGCCAACTGTGTACAAGAGTCCTTTAGCCACCCAGCCTGACGGTGACCACTCTGACTGGGGTGAGAACAGAATCGTAAAGTAATTTGATTTTGCAACTCCTTGACTTTGAGCACTTTTTAAAGCACTTACCAACTCTCTGTAATTCTTTTATGAGTTCTGCGCAGTCTCACACCCGTTTTTACACTGCATTACTGACTTTCTTCATGTTTTCTTTTCTATGTTCTTTGTGTGTTTTAGCCACTAATCCTGTCAGATGAACAAGAGCAGTTGTTTACTTACACGCTGTGGGCTGCCTCTGCACTTGATTGGCGGTTTGCTTTGCCATATACAAGTCTCAAGAGGCCCCATTTGTCCAGTGTTGACCTCCTTTCTTGTACTAGTAGTCTGATTCAGCGCTGGCATCTGTGTCGGTAAGCTGAGGCACACTCCTCTTTCCTCTAGCACTTTCAGGACATCCTGTCTTATATGGAGGACCTTGAAGTTGAGTTTCATGCGTAGTGGGAATTAAGGAACTGGTTTTACTTGTCTACACATTGAAAGCCAGTTTTCCCAGCACCATTTGTTGAAGATGGTATTTACTGTTTTTTACCCCATTGTCTTAGATAGGGTTTCCATTGCTGTGAAGAGACACCATGACCAAGGCAATGACAGCATTTACCTCGAGCTGGCTTACAGGTTCAGAGGTTCAGTCCATTATCCTCAAGGTGGGAAGCACGGTAGCATCTAGGCAGGCATGGTGCAGGAGGAGCTGAGAGTTCTACATCTCGTTCCAGAAGCAAACAGGAGAAGACTGGCTAACAGGCAGCTAGGAGGAGGGTCTCAAAGCCCACCCCTGCAATGATGCACTTCCTCCAACAAGGCCACACCTGCTCCAACAAGGCCACACCTCCTAATAGTGCCACTCGCTGGGCCAAGCATATTCAAACCACCATAGCTGTTGCATGTTTGTGGCATTATTGTCAAAAAAAATTCAGTGTTTATAGGTGTGCAGACTACAGCTGGGTCCTCAGTTCTATTCCCTTGGTCAGTGTATCTGTTTTAGTGCCAGTATAGCACACTGTTTTTATTACTATGACCCTAGTTTAATTTGAAATTAGATATGGCAATATGTCCTATAGTATTCTTTTTTGTTCAGGATCGGTTTTGCACTCCCAACATGTAAGCTGTAGGACATAAGAATCTGTATTTACCCTAGGTAGCATAAACAAGAATAATGTCTCTCTTGGCTAGAAACAACTTAAAGGAAGAAGTTGCAAGTTTTAAAACAATAGTTGAATGACATTCTCAAATCTTTTTAGCTTTATCATCTCTGGGTTCACCTTAAGATAGTTTTTCTAGGCCGGGTGGTGGTGGCGCACGCCTGTAATCCCAGCACTTGGGAGGCAGAGGCAGATGGATCTCTGAGTTCGAGGCCAGCCTGGTCTACAGAGTGAGTTCCAGGACAGCCGAAGCTACACAGAGAAACCCTGACTCAAAAAACCAAAAAAAAAAAAAAAAAAAAAGATAGTTTTTCTTTACTCAATTAGTTTTTAGTAAGAAGCATTATGTAGTTGTTTTGGCTTCTAGTTAATAGTGGAGACCTTTATGTTCAGTAAGTCTGTAGGCTTCTAAGTTAAATACAGTAAAAACAAAGAGATATTGATATCAAAGTGCTGAAGATAAGTTATTATTGAGAACTCAGCGCTGTGGGGTTCATCTCAGTCCACCTCCTCCACACGGCTCAGTGGTCATCAAGGAAGGAAGAGGGCCGGGAAGATGGGAAGAGCCAGAGGTTGAAGAAGAACTGCAAAATGGCGTTTTCCAGATGTGGCAGGACGTGGCACACATGACTGTGGTTGCTTGTACAAGATCAAGCCAGTCAAAATTCCAGGCTGGATGGGTAAAGAAAGGGTGATGACCCCTAGTGCTGGCAGAGGAGATACTGCCAGTTACTGGTTGCTGAGGTAGAGTTAGTTTCTCAGGGAAATGGCCCCTGGTAGGTTGCCTGTGGTCCCATTGCCATGCATATACTGAAAGTACTAGTTGGACTTTGTGAGTTTTTTTTTTAAAGGACACACAGTTGGAAGGGAAAATGTGCAGTGATGAAGGAGTCTCGGAGAAGATGGTGTGGAGGAACAAAAAGCTGTGACCAGAATACATTGTATGCATTTGTATATATGTATGTGTACGGATGGATGGAGGGATGGATGGATGGATGGATGGATGGATGGGTGAAAGTCTCAAAATATAAGTAAGTATATTTTTAAAAAGTAATAAGAAAGGAGGAAGTTAAATTTTTTGATAGCTTATTCAGTTATTCCTTTATTTTAAAGTTCAGAATGGTCCAGATATTTAAATAATAATTATAAATATAAGATATACAAATAGTGTTGAAAAATAGAAGGGTTCGGAATATAAAATTAACTTCCTGTAGAGAAAAGCAGGTGTTTAATTCTAGCTAATTTCTTACCAAGCATCATGATTTAATATGACTTAATGACATTAGTGCATAATTATTTTATTCTTCATCTTTCTCATCATTATTTTTCATAGCAAGAAAGTACGAGTATCAACAGCCCCAAAGCCAGGCTGACAGCGTGCAGCTCTCGTTGGAATGAAACTTCAGACTGAGCAGTGGAAGTGATTGTGAAGCAGTGTGGGAAACAAGCTCTTCACCCCACTACTAGATTATGAACAGCATTTAGAAAACTCGCCAGAAAAACTCATCCCACTTGTACCTGAAGCCTGCTGTTGTTGCTTCTTCTAGGACTTTCTGCCTAAGTGCAAAAATGCTTAGAAGGAAAATGCTTCCTGACTAGAGACGGGAACTTACCCTTCGGAGGATCAGTGATGTCTTCAGGATACAGTGAAACATACAAGCACGTCTTTGGGAGCAAGAGTCCTTGAGCTAATGTCAATTAGAATATTTTTACAGAGTTAAAACATGAAATTCTAGCTTTCGGTTAGCTTGCTCTTAGGGCGTGGTCTATCATGATATTTAACATTGGCAGCAGACTGATTTGTGTTGCTTCTACGATTGTTCCTGGCCCTTTGAGTGACCTTTATTTCAAGACTTGTATGACACACGGGACCTTGTAGTCTCTTCTACATCATGAAGTTTATCCCATCTTTGTAGATACTCTGTAGCTGGGTTTGTCTCCCTTTAATTGTATTCCCAAAAGTTGTTTCTTTGTTTCTGATTCCACGGTCCCCTTGCCTCCCTAGTGCTCCTTGAGGCCATGCTGTTAGACACAGAGATGTCCCTGCCTTTCTGCTGAACTCTTACTTTCCCGTGGTTTCCCTGTAGCTGTTGATGGTTACAGCAGTGTCTTCTGCTAGTTAAAGCTTTGCTGAAAACCCAGCTGCCTTGCCTCATTTTGTGCTATACAATGGAAAACCTAGTGTTTCAAGTGTATTCTTGTAAAAGCTGGTTGGAGGTAATGGTAGAAGCTGGTTGAAACTCAAACTGAAAGACACATTCCTGCTGCCGTCTTGAGTACAAGAGCCTCTAGAGAAACCAGATTCCCTTGAATCAGTACAGCAGGAAGTGAACCATAGGAGGACACATGGCACAGTCTGCTTTCAGTGTCACAGAGCTAACGGAGGATCCCTGAACTATGAATCTACACGCAGACTGCCCGCAGCCTGTTAGAAAGCAAACAGCTATGAGACAAGCACTAGCTGAGCAGACTTCAGCTGTGGCCCGCCACCTTAGAGTTTGATTCCTGCCAATCTGATTGTCCAGTAGAACAAAAGTCAACACTCTGGCAGACATTAACAGAGCCAAGGGTCTCTGCTCTATATTGTTCTCCGTGGCCCAGATAAAACAAGTAGCAAGAATCAGAAGAACAGGAGAATGAGACCCACGGTCAAAGAAAAAGCTGGCCCATGGTAAAGAGAAAAAAGTCAGTCTAAGTGGGATTTCAAAATGTTCCACATGTGAAACCAACAGGCAGGATCCTAAAAGCACCTGCTCCTAGCATGTAGGATTAGCATTGGAGTAACAGCCCAGGAATTTAAGAAATCTAGTGATATTAGTCCAATCTTCAGGGGTACTAGCATTAACTTCAGGTTCAAATAGAGGAAGATTTAGAAGAGAAGCAGTCTCAACACCTGCACACACATGTACATATTATATGTGTGCACACACAGATACACAAGATTAGAAAAGCAGGTTTTTTTTAAGATGTATTTATTATTATATGTAAGTACATTGTAGCTGTCTTTAGACACACCAGAAGAGGGCGTCAGATCTTATTACGGATGGTTGTGAGCCACCATGTAGATGCTGGGATTTGAACTCAGGACCTTCAGAAGAGCAGCCGGTGCTTTTAACCGCTGAGCCATCTCACCAGCCCCAGAAAAGTAGTTTCTTAAAAGAAAAAAAAAATCCCCCCCCCCCAAAAAAAAAGCCAGGCATGGTGGCTTATGTCTGTAATCCCAGCACTTGGGAGGCAGAGGCAGGCAGATTTCTGAGTTTGAGGCCAGCCTGGTCTACAGAGTGAGTTCCAGGACAGCCAGGACTACACGGAGAAACCCTGTCTCAAAAAACCAAAAAAAAAAAAAAAAGAAAAAGAAAAGAAAAGAAAAAAAAGTCCAAGTTAAATAGACCTAGAGGTCTGTAGGTACATGAAAAATTCAGGAGCATGAGCTGGGACCTGACAGACTTCCGTCTAAATATCAGTGATCTTGTCCAGACATGCTTTGTGTCCCGTGGTTCACTTGAGAAACTATAACCAATATTAAGTACTTGGGGAGGGCTGATAAGACACAGATCCCACAAGAGTAGATTCTATTTTTATATTTTCTTGTAGCTAGTGTATACAATTTATGCCAAAATATTACTAGGATACAGGCCATAGGAGAGAAATATCTGTCATAATTAAAAGACAGAAGTGCCTTACTTTGAATAACGTAAGGTAACGGAACTATGTTTATAAACCACGCCAAACACTGAGCCATCTCAGCTTTTTCCCTTTAGCCTGGCTGCATTCCTTTTTGTCAGCCATTGCTTCACAGAAACACTTCTACTGGGAACCGCCGGTGGCCACACTGCACCGGTACTCTGGTAGATGATTTTCTCTATCCGTTCTGCCTTCTATTACGATCTCTCAGTCCTGTGCGGTCTGCTTGGTGAAGCTCTCCCCCCCCACACACACACACACCCCAACTCCGTTCACTGGCTACTCTACCTCTTGATGTATATCCAAGGTCCCCCTAGCCCTTTCACTCCGTATCTCCAGGCTTATTTTTGTCCTATTTCAGACTGCTTGCAGGAATCTCTCCTCTCCCCACACCTCCACTACCTTGAGACTGATTGTTGGCACACACATAATCCCTCTAACGTGTTTCCACAGCCCCTCTCAGCCCTTTCTCCTCTCCATTCCTTTCTGCCACTCGCCGGCCTGCAGAAGCTCTCCCTCCACCAAGGAGCCCTCAGTCACCATCCTTGCCTCGGCTTCAGAGAGGGCAAGAGGAACCATGAATAGAGCAGCCGCCCAGCAACGACAAGACCCGATAGCAACACCAAGAAACACCGCATAACTCCAGATGCCTAGATGCTGCAAAAACATAAACACCCAAAGATCATTTGCCTCCACCACAACCCAGCAGGCTCTGAGAAATGCAATATAGCTGAAGTACAAGACGGGATTCAAAAAAAAAAAATTTATATGTTCAAGAACCTAATAGAATATGTGAATAAATGCTTCACTGCAGACTATGAAAACACAAAGAAATAGTTGAATGAAATAAAACAGTTTAAGACATGAAAATAGAAACAGAATCACTGCCTTAGGGTTTGTATTGTTGTGATGAACCACGTGATAAAAGCAACCTGGGGAGAAAGGGATTTGGTTTACATCCCAGAGTCCATCCAGGGAGCCAAGTCAGGAATTCAAGCAGGGCGGGAACCTAGAGGCAGGAGCTGATGCAGAGGCTGTGGAAGGTGCTGCTTACAGGCTTGTTTCTCTTTTTTTGCCCAACCTGCTTTCTCATAGAACAAGGACCCCAAGCTGAGGGATGGCACTACCTACAATGGGCTGGGCACTCCCACATCAATTACCAATTCAGAAAATGTCCTACAACCACAATGGCCTGCCTACAACCCAATCTTATAGAGGCATTTTTGCAATTGAGACTCCCTCCTCTAAAGACGATAGCTTGTGTCAAGTTGGCCTAAATCTAGCCATCATAATCACCAAAGAAATACCACACTGGCCAGGCGTGGTGGCACACGCCTTTAATCCCAGCACTTGGGAGGCAGAGGAAGGCGGATTTCTGAGTTCGAGGCCAGCCTAGTCTACAGAGCGAGTTCCAGGACAGCCAGGACTACACAGAGAAACCCTGTCTCGAAAAACCAAAAAAAAAAAAAAAAAAAAAAAGAAAGAAAGAAAGAAAGAAAGAAATGCCACACTGACATAAAACTAGAGATGAAACTGTTAGGAGGTAAGAAAGCCTCATGAACAGATAACAAGACATGGAAGAGAGAAACAGGCATTGGAGATATCTGATAACTTAGTCAAAGCTAAAATAATCTGCACACAAAACATACAGGAAATCTGGGACACTATGAAAAGACCAAATCAACAGAGAATAGGAATACAGGAAGGAGAAAAACAAAACAAAACAAGAACCCAAAACAACAACAAAAAACAGGTCAAAGGCCCAGAAAATATTCTCAACAAAGTCATAGAAGAAAAATTTTCCCAACCTTAAGAAAGAGTTGCCTATCAAGGTACAAGAAGCATGCAACATATCATATACACAGGGCCAGAAAAGAAATTTCCAACAACACATAATAAAACACTAAATATACAGAACAAAGAAAGACTATTAAAAGTTGTAAGGAAAAAAGACTAAGTAACATATGAGGGTAGGCCCATTTAAATAACACCTGACTTATCAGTGGAGACTCAAAACCAGAAGGAACTGGCCTGATGTTCTACAAACTGAGAGACTATGGAAGCCAACATAGATTACTATGCCCAGAAAAGCTACCAATCATAATAAATGGAGAAAGAGAAACATTCCATGATAAAACCAAATTTAAGCAGTATCTCTATCAATCAAGCTCCACAGAAAGAACTAAAAGTAAAACATCAAGCTGAAGAGATTGGCCACATCCAGGAAAACACAAGAAGTAAATAAACTGAGACCAATAAATCAAAAGCAGGGACTCACATCATAACAAAACACAAGAATTAATAAACAGTGCTCATTGATAAGTTTTAATATTAATGATCTCAACTGCCCCAGTAAAAAGACAAGAGTAGCATATTGGACTGGACAGCTGAGTCCATCTTTCTGCTACAGTCAAGAAACACACCTCACCATCCTAAAAAGACACCGCCTCACAGTAAAAGGATAGAAAGGGATATTCCAAGCAGATGGACCCATCTTAGTTACTTCCCTGTTGTGGAAAGACACCATGTCCAAGCCAATTTATGAAATAAAGTATTTGCCGGGCGTGGTGGTGCACGCCTGTAATCCCAGCACTTGGGAGGCAGAGGCAGGTGGATCTCTGAGTTTGAGACCAGTCTGGTCTACAAAGTGAGTTCCAGGACAGCCAGAGCTACAAAGAGAAACCCTGACTCAAAAAATAAAAATAAAAAAAAAATAAAAATAAAATAGGAAACACACCTCACCATCCTTAAAAGACACCGCCTCACAGTAAAGGATAGAAAAGGGTATTCCAAGCAGATGGACCCATCTTAGTTACTTCCCTGTTGTGAAAAGACACCATGTCCAAGCCGATTTATGAAATAAAGTATTTAATTGAGGACTGGCTTACAGTTTCAGAAGGTTAAGTCCATGGTCATCATGGGGGAGACCATGGCGGCAAGCAGGTGTGGGGCTGGAGCAGTATCTAAGAGCTTACATTGTTCCACGATCAGGAGACAGAGTGAGGTGGGAGGATCCGGCCTGGGCTTTTGTGTCACCCCAGTGGCCCATCTCTTCCAACAAGGTCACACCTTATCACCCTGACAGTTCACCAACTGGAAACCAAACATTCAAATATATGAGCCTGAGGTGGGGGACATTCTCACCCAAACCACCACATTCCACTCCCTGCACCCCACAGGCTTGTTTCTCTTGGTTTGCCCAACCTGCTTTCTCATAGAACCCAGGACTGCCATCACAGGGATGGCACACCCACTATGGGCAGAGCCCTCCCCCATCCATCCATCACCAATTAAGAAAATGCCCTAGAGGCTTGCCTATGGGGGTGATTTCTCAACTGAGGTTCCCTCCTCTCTGATGATTCTGGCTTGTGTCAAGCTGGCATAAAACTTGCAGCACAGTCACTAAAGACAAACCAAACTGACCTAAAAATGGAGTCTACAGAGACTGGTTTCACTCAAACCACCACAGACACACTTGTCACGCTCTATGTTTTGGCTGTGGCTTAAGCGTGTCTCCTCAAGGTTCACATGCTGAAGTGTTGGTCTCTACAGTGGTGGAATTAGGAACTGGTCAGATTTTTTTTTTAAGGTGTGGAGTCTAATGGAAATTCCTTAGATAAGTTGAGGCCGTGCCCTTGGAAGGGACAGCCTCTTTGGGGCTTCCTATTTGAAGACATAAACTCTTTCTCCTACTAGTTCCTGCTCTTCACCATTAGGCCCCCATGACGTCAGGCAGTCAGCCTCCACAACTGTGAGCTAAGTAAACCTCTTTCCTTTATAACGTTACCCTGACTCAGTTATTCAATGGCAGTAATAATATTTTAAAAAAACAATGAACAGGGCCGGGAAGATGTAAGAGTACTTGATCTGCAAATGTGAGGTATGGACTTAAATCACTTGCACCCATGTAAAAAGCAAAGTGTAGCCTTGCTTGCTGTACCCTATTGCTCTTGGGGGGGGGCAGAGATGAGAGAACTGTTGTAGCTTACTGGCTGCCAACACAGTTTCATGTTCAGAGAGAGACCCTGTCTCAAAGGATTAAAGTGTGAAATATCAGGTCACCTGACATCTCCTGGCCTCCCAGGCCTGTAAGTACACAAACATGTGCACCTGCTCATACCTGTGCATGTACACCCATTCATGCACACATACAATGCATAAAGTACATTTTCTACTGCCTTTAATGGGAAAAGATGGGAGAGAAAGAGCAGACGAGTGTCTGAACATGGCTCCCTCGGGGTGGACAGTAGAGCAGCATTAGTGGGAAGAGTCTTCGCTAACATTCTAGTTGTAACATTTCCTAGCCTGGAGGTCAGACTTCACATACTCTGCTGTAGGCTAGATACAATGTGTCTATTGAAGGCCTGTGTACTAAATAAAGGCTTCACGCTGTTGGAAGATGGTGGGAACTTCAAGTGGCGGGATTTGTTGGAAGGTTTTACTTTATTCTGAGTATGCCTATAAAAAGATTGCAGATCTCTGATCTCTTTCTTCTTCTCATTTGTGCACTAACCAGGAAGTGCTCTAACTCCAAGCAAAATTATAGGATCATATGGCCAGGGCTGTCTTAGTTAGGGTTTTACTGCTGTGAACAGACACACCATGACCAAAGCAAGTCTTATAAAGGACAACATTTAACTGGGGCTGGCTTATAGATTCAGAGGTTCAGTCCATTGTCATCAAGGTGGGAACATGGCAGCATCTAGGCAGGCATGGTGCAGGAGGAGCTGAGAGTTCTACATCTTCATCTGAAGGCTTCTAGGAGAAGACTGGCTTCCAGGCAGCTAGGATGACGGTCTTAAAGCCCACATCCACAGAGACACACCTAGTCCAAGGCCACACCCCCCTAATAGTGCCACTCCCTGGGTCAAGAATATTCAAACCATGACAGGCCCCAAACCTCCAAACCACAAGTTTGATAAAACTTACAGGGATTTTGTTATAGCATCAGAGAACTGAGATAAGTCTCCAGTTAGTCACATGTGAAATAACAATAATAATACTTAAATTTATGGTGATTAGAATTAACTGAAGTGATGTATGCATCATGCACGCATATAATAAACATATGAATACAAATCATGGGATTTTTCTAGTACATGCAAGAGCCTGTTTCAATGCTCAGCAATCAAAAAAAGTTTTAGTTCCAAGTTCAGGGGTGTAGACACGAGGGAGGTAATTGCATACATGAGAAAGGCTTAGGTTCTTCCCTAATTGTAAGTTTGATGAAAAATGTTTATTTGTTCATTCAACTTACAAATGTGGTAAGGTCTAATAAATGATTATCCCTTCCTTCGTGTAAGTAGAAAAACTCCAACATAAAGTAGTCTTCTTTATGGCACCAATGAAGTCTTCTAGCCCAGCTCTGCATCATTTTCCAGCATGTTGATGTAATATCCAGTTCCTGCTTCTACACTACAAGTTCCTTCATCCTAATAGTGCTGCGGATTCTACCTCAAACCACTGACACACATCCCGGCCCTCTGGCAGCTTCAAAGCCTTCGTTTCTTTTCTTTTCTTTCTTTTTTTCTTTTTTCTTTTTTGGTTTTTTCAAGACAGGGTTTCTCTGTGTAGCCCTGGCTGTCCTGAACCCATTTTGTAGACCAGACTGGCCTCAAACTCAAGAAATCTGCCTGCCTCTGCCTCCCAAGTGCTGGGATTACAGGCATGCGCCACCACCACCCGGCCAAAGCCTTCATTTCTGATGTCAGATGTGCTGGACTCGTCAAATCCTTGGCACTTGGAATATATTGATTTCAAAATGCCAGATACAGATCGCCTAAGTGGAAGCGTCTTATTCCCCAAGCTGGTATGTTTTTGACAGTGGCTTTAACTCTGAAGTCTTTACAATTGTTGCATTGATGATGAAAAGATGCTTTAAGGAAAAGCCTAATTCTACTAAAACATCTGAGGCGAGTTTGTGCACGGACCATGATGCTTTTAGAGGCCCAAGAATGTAGTGAGAGGCCAGTGTCTTTCTTAACGAGTTGCTGCTGGGGCTTTCCCCAGAGATGATGCAATGTCTGTAATCGATCCTGGGAATAAGAGTGACCTAAAGTACTCTTTAGTGTACTTTAAGTGACTTAACAAAACAGTTATTCAAATCTGCCTCTTAATTTGTAAATGAATGTGCTTTTAAAAGCCTCTTCTGAGCTGAAAGAGATGGCTCTGTGCTTAAGAGCACTGACTGCTCTTGCAGAGGACCCAGATTCAATCCCCGGTACCTGTGGGTCACCCTCGACTATCTGTAACTCCATTTCCAGGGTATCCGACACTGCCTTCTGGTCTCCTGGGTCCCAGGCACATATGGCACACACATGTCCATGCAGGCAAAACACTGAGACACATGATAAGTAAATAAATCTTGGGGAAAAGACGAGGCTTGTCTGGACACCATTCTGATTAAATGGGCCCCAGATCCCTTGCGTTCTGTGGAAGAAGTAGCACGGTCTGGTTGGGCGGAGATAAGGAAGGGCAAGGGTAAAATTAAGAATAACTCTTAAATACCTTCATTCTCTCTCTTTTTAAAAATATTTAATTATTTTATGAATATGAGTACAGAAGAGGGCATCAGATCTCATTGTGGATGGTTGTGAGCCACCATGTGGTTGCTGGGATTTGAACTCAGGACCTCTGGAAGAGCAGTCGGTGCTCTAACCGCTGAGCCACCTCTCCAGCCCCCTTCATTCTCTTTTAATGTAGACTTTTAAAATACAACTTTAGGGGACTTTTATCACAAACTTGCACAAATCCTTTTACAAGTACATACACACACACACACACACACACACACACGCACACATAATGAGAAAATAGACTTTACACTCAAAATACTATAAATTACATATATATTCCCACATTCTGGAAAATAAGATTCTCAGAAATAAGGCCTTATAAAATACGCTTAGTTGTTATTGAAGGTACGTTTTGAAAATTAAGGAATATCAATGGAGAAAGTCAGGGCTGGAACTCAAGCAGGGCATGTGTCTGGAGGGAAAAGCTGATACAGAGGCCATGGAGGGGTGCTGCTGACTGGCTTGCTCCTCATAGTTTTGCTCAGCCTGCTTTCTTAGAGAACCTGGTACCACCAGCCCAGGGATGTCCCTAACCACAATGGGCGGGGCCATCTCCCATCAGCCACCGATTAAGAAAATGTCTGACAGGCTTGTGCACAGCCCAAAGTTATGGAGACATTGTCTTCATTGAGATTTTCTCCTCTCAGATGAACTCTAACTTGTGTCAAGACGGTATTCATCTTGTCTGATACAGTGGGTGAAAAAGGGCGGGGGGGGGTCTAGGGAAAGGATTAAATAAACCTAAAGTTGTATGCAAAAGTCATATAGAAATGTGCTATTTCATACTTGTAGCTACCCAGAAAATAGAACAATAATTTAAATAGTTTGTACAGAGGGATCCTGTATGGTTGGACAGTGCTTCTCCCAGACACTAAAGGATTTTTAGATGAAAAAAAATCCCATCTTTCCTCGTGTATTCTTGGCCAGAGAGACCACAGAAGCTTCCAAATACTGGCTATTGTCATAGTCCGCGGTTTCCATCAGAACCACATGGTAAGATGCTATTGCCGAAGTTACTGCACACTTTAGACACAGGGCACAGAAAACAAGAAGTAATTGTGCAGGCTGGAGAGATGGCTCAGCGGTTAAGAGCACTGACTGCTCTTCCTAAGGTCCTGAGTTCAAATCCTAGCACCCACATGGTAGCTCACAACCATCCGTAATGAGATCTGATGCTCTCTTCTGGTGTGTCTGAAGACAGCTACAATGTACTTACATATAATAAATAAATAAACCTTTAAAAAAAGAAATATACATGTACACATAAAAAAAAAGAAGAAGAAGAAGTAACTGTGCTCTGGCGTCTCGCTCACTGGTGGTCATAATGCCAGAGGGTGCTCTGTAGGAGTCAGAGGAGAAAAGCCTTCAAGGGTCTTAGGCAGTTGTGGGCCCAGAGGTAGAAGTTGCAATATGTACCTGCCAGGCAAGATGAGACCAGCAGTGTAGTGGTAGCACAAGTACTGGAGTGGGGGATAATCAACCATTTTCCGATTATCTTTGAGAGAGAACTGCTGCACAGAAAAGATGCAAACCTAGTACTGTGAGCCTGGACAAAAGCCTTTAGTGGAGGAAACAGGCCGTGGGGTGGTGGGGAATTCTGCTCTGGATGTGTTGTTAAGCAGACATGTAGTCTGTTTACCTTCTAAATATTTTTTACTTTTATCCATAGACTGCTTCTTTTGGCTTTGGCTAGAGAAGCCACTTTTTTTTTTAAACTGGGTGACAGTTAGTGCAGTTAGTGCACAGACTCCTAACTGGTCAGTGTGTAGAGGATATGTGACTGTTGAATACTCAGCTCCAAGCAGCATGCACATACATGTAAGCCTTGTACAGGTTATGGCTATAACCGCTGTGTGTTTGTGAATGTGACAGCCATGTCATATACAGGTGACAGCGTTTCCTAGTCTCTGACATTTGTAGGCTTTCCACTGCCTCTTCTGGAATGTTCCCTGGACCTGGGAGAGAGCATTCATAGCTTCCAAGACTATAGCCTGGTATTAATGATGGTTTGTATATGCTCGGCCCAGAGAGTGGCACTATTAGAGGGTGTGGCCCTGTTGGAATAGGTGTGTCACTGTGGGTGTGGACTTTAAGACTCTCATCCCAGCCGCCTGGAAGCCAGTCTTCTCCTAGCAGCCTTCAGATGAAGATGGAGAACTCTCAGCTCCTCCCGTACCATATCTGCCTGGATGCTGCCATGTTCCCACCTTGAGGATAATGGATTGAAACTCTTAAGTCTGTAAGCCAGCCACAATTAAATGTCGTCCTTATAAAAGTTGCCTTGGTCATGGTGTCTGTTCGCCGCAGTAAAACCCTAACTAAGACAATGAGAAATATTAATTTACTTCTATCTTTATTTTATTGATGAGAAAACAGAAATCCAACATGGCGAACCGTGATTAAAATTTCTGTCTTTGTCTAGACCTTCCTCCATACTTACTAGGCTATGAATTGCAGAACATCATGCCCCAAATCTTCTCACAGGATTTGTTTTTGTTTTTTGTTTTTTTTTTTTTTTTGTTATGAGAAATTGTGGAGGATTTCACACCAGATTCAGGTTTCTAAAGAACTGCACAGTTAACTTTGAGAAGACATTAGCTGACATTCCTCAGATACACGGCTAACACAAGAGAGATTCCAACGAGGATGCCGGATATGAGGCCTCATCCTACTGTAAAGAGTGTCTTTCGTTCACAGAAACAACTCTGTGGTTCTGTCCTACTCTCACCAGTCAGTAGTGGCTGAGGCTGGACACAAAGGGATTACCTCATCGGGTCAGGTACGTCCCTCTGTACATCCCTGACCCACACAAAGGCATCTCCAGGCTTTAGGTTCCCTTTCCAGCCACGTGTTTTCATTTCTCATCAGTAAAAGTAGATAATGCTTTTTTTTTTTTTTTTTTTTTTTTTTGGCATGGAGAGATCCAAAAGTTATTTTACATGAAAGAGATTTTAAAGCAAGAGCAGTCAGTTGAATGTCTCAGGAAATGCTAATCGTCGACGCTATCGTTTTCCCCTAGGGGATGAGGATTTGATTTCAGGGATAAAGAACTCAAAGGCTGAAAGATGTGATTATTGTCCAAAGGTCAAAAATATTTGAGGCTTTGAAAAGGATCCACGAAAGACGTGAGAGAACTCCACTGTCTCCATCCAGCGGAAGGGGTCAAGTTCATGGGAAAAGCCAAGAGAAAAGTCAAATCATGTTTTATGTGAAACGCAGACCTTGTAGGTACTCATCAGAGGAAATTACACACCAAGAGGGTAGTTCAAAGAAAAACTCATTATCACTGCTGCAAAGGCATGGCATTGCAAATGCAGGGCAACCTTAACTGTCCTCTGGTTTTCAGTAAGCAGTCAACAGCTCTTGCAAGCTATAATCTAGTTCTTAAGGGCCTACACTCACAATTGCTCTGTGGATGAGGCCATCTGCCCACAAACTGTAGAAATTGTGTAATGTTTTCCACAAATGTTAGGTTCACAGTTCATTAGAAAGACCGTGAATCCTGTGCCAGGCAACTCTTTCCTGTGCTGTTTGCGCTACAGCGGAGTCAGCTTGCCGAACTCAGCCTGGTGCCCCGTGCAACACCACTGATTTTGTGCACCGTTTACCCGTGCCCTGTGCACCTTTCCTAGATTGGGTCGCTAACCTGAATCTGTCCTCCCTACCGAGCAAACACTTTGAGGAGTCTCACTGTATCCCCTAAGGCTGCTCGGGTTCCACAGCCCTCAGCTCCCTGCTTCTGGCTTGCAGCCTCGGTTCAAAGGCAGCGTTGGCTTTGGAAAAACAAAAACAAACAAACAAACAAACAAACAAACAAAGGAATAAATTCAAGCACTTAGGGCAGTGGGGCAGGATAATTAGCATGGGAACTGTATCACATAGTCTTTTTTTTTTTTTTTTTTTTTTTTTTTTTGGTTTTTTGAGACAGGGTTTCTCTGTGTAGTCCGGGCTGTCCTGGAACTAACTCACTCTGTAGACCAGGCTGGCCTTGAACTCAGAAATCTGCCTGCCTCTGCCTCCCAAGTGCTGGGATTAAAGGCGTGTGCCACCACGCCCGGCTTGTATCACACAGTCTTCAGGCTCTTGCTCCATTACACAAACCGGAAGTACCCTCCTCCACCCTAACTTCCTTACTTTGTCTGGCTACCCCGGAGCGACACGGTGCAGGTTCGCATCCTTTCTAGGAGTGTCCCTCACCTTCTCCCGTTGTGTCTGGTAGGTCCCCTCTACACAGCCTTAGCATCCATGATGTGCTCCACAACCACACATTTCTCCTTGCTCTGGGGAACAGAAGATGCCAGAAGGAAGCCAAACTATCCACTGAACATTTGGCAAGGCCGATTGACTGATTAAAAGTTTTATTGACGTTTGGAATGCCTCAAGTCCAGAGACAAATTTTCCCGGGGGAACCTTATCCCTCTTAATGACCACGCATAACCCTCTTTGGGACCTGCCCTAACATCTTTGTGACCATTAAGTTAATCCTTCGGAATGTACAGAGAGCTCCTTTCCTACCAACCAAAAAGCCAAGGGTGTCTGCAGATAGCAGCTGAGGCCCCCGGCAGGATTCCCCACTGTCCTTTAACCTGACTACATAATGTTTCCACCCATGAGTTTGAAAAGGATCTCGAGATTCGCGGCTACCTTTGTTCCATTTCTATAAAAATTTTGTGAAACTGCTTCCACACTGAGCATACAATTTTGTGATTTTGTGTTCCCTGGCCACCGTCGATCACATTTGACTCCAGGAAAAAAAAATGTCTTATTCCCTTTGAGGTGCGAGTTGTGGTTTTGTGTTTTGTTTAATGATCTCTGGACACATCACATGCTTTATTTATTTTTTTTTTTGCTTTGTTTTTTTTGTTTTTGTTTTTGTTTTTTGAGACAGGGTTTCTCTGTGTAGCCCTGGCTGTCCTGGAACTCACTTTGTAGACCAGGCTGGCCTCGAACTCAGAAATCCGCCTGCTTCTGCCTCCCAAGTGCTGGGATTACAGGCGTGCGCCACCACCGCCCGGCTTTATTTATTTTTTTTTAGCAGACCCTTTCTATTCAATAAATGATCTTTTAAAATGGCTAAAATGGGCACCGAATGATAAATAATTGAACTTTGTCTTTCTGGTTCCCAAGTGTTGTGCTTTAAATGAGAAGCGTTCCTCGTGGGCTCATGTCATTGGTCACTCAGTCCCCACTTGGGGCTTCTGTTGGGGAGAGGGTATGGAATACTTCAGCGGTGTGGCCTTGCTGGAGAAAGTCACTGAGATAGGCATCACCCGCTTTTCTGCCCCTCCCGCCTGCTCCATGCCCCCTCACCTCCCGTTAGGAACTCTCCCACCAGAACCCTCTACTAACTCAAACTTTTTTCCCCCTCCAGTTTGTGGTTGGCCATGGTACGTTATTCCAGCAACAGAGAAGTAACTAATGTACCAATAAGTATTTCCAAGACAAGTCGCCACAATGTGCTCCACCTATCCTAGCACAGAGTCGTTGGCACTCCTGCTTAGGTGTGATGACCGCTGTATTTACAACAGCACATTAGCAAGCGACGGTCCTGGGAGATCTGTTGGTGATGTGGAACAAAGATAAGAAATAAAAATGTGGGGCTGGAGAGATGGCTCAGCAGGCAAGAGCACTGACTGCTCTTCCAGGGGTCCTGAGTTCAAATCCCAGCAACTACATGGGATCTAATGCCATAAGTACAGTGTACTTATAATAAAAAAAATAAATAAGTCTTTACAAAAAAATATGGCAAGAAATAAAAATGTAATGAAAGGACTCAAGAAATGGGCTATATTTGTGGTTTTCAGACTCAACCTCCAAAGGATACTGTTGACTTGCAGAAACTTGAATTTTTCTTTTCATATTTCATATATAGCATTACCTTAATCTGATCATTTGTTCAGGGACAAGGAACAGTGACTGATGACTGAGGGCACTCTAAAATCACATCTTAGGTGTGGTATCACTCCCTAGAACGGTGAGGTTATGTCTCATTGCTAGGTACGTTGGCCACACATTGGAAACACAGAAATCCCAGGACAGCTAAAACAATCTTGGATAACATAAGTACTGCAGGAGGTATCACTAGCCTTCATTTTGAGCTGTACTGTAGAGCTTTAATAATAATAATAATAATAATAATAATAATAATAATAACAACAACAACAACAACACATGAAACTGTCAAAAAACAAACACGTTGATCAATGGAATAGAACTGAAGACCCAAACATAAATCCACATACCTAGGGACACCTGATCTTTGATAAAGAAACCAAAAACATGGCGGGGTGGTGGTGGTGCATGCCTTTAATCCCAGCACTTGGGAGGCAGAGGCAGGCGGATTTCTGAGTTCGAGGCCAGCCTGGTCTACAAAGTGAGTTCCAGGACAGCCAGGACTACACAGAGAAACCCTGTCTCAAAAAACAAAAAACAAAAAACAAACAAACAAACAAAAAAACAACCAAAAACACATACTGGGGGAAAAAATCTTCAAAAAAAAAAATGGTGCTAGTCAATCTGGATTGTCTGCATGTAGACAAATCCAAGTATCATCCTCCACAAAACTCAACTCCAAATGGACCAAAGACATCAATATAAAACCAGATATACTACACCTGATGGAGAAATGGGGAACAGCCTCTGAAAGAATAGTGAAGAATGACTGGATCAGATCCCGGGAGGAGAGATACATCGAATCAGATTCTTTCTTTCACCTATTATTTCCATCTAATTTGGTTAACTTTTAATCTGACTCTTTGGTCCCTGATTGTTTAATATTCTAGTTCACATTGTGACTCTCTCTGCCCAGAGTCTCTTAAACTCTGGATGGTCCTGACCACGCAGGTGAATATTGAATCTGATCTCTACCACAGGCCAAGTACATCAAACTGACCTCTAAGTTCAAGACTCTACATTCATGACTCTACTTGTACATTAGTGCAGCTCTCTCAGAGCTCACCAGAGAAGTGTATCTGTGCAATGAACAGAGGGTAAGGAAGGACACAGCACCTGGTAGAAGTGCCGGGAATGGGTGTATGTGCAAAGCGCAGCCACAGAGCAGCTGCATCACACACCTTACCCTAAGGCTCTGGGCCTAGTACAGAAGAAGGGCCAGAAATAGTGTAAGGAGGACGGGAGCAAAACCGGATCTTTGGACACCAGATGACCTCTGCAACTCATAGACTCAGGGCAGCTGTCCTTGCCTATATGACACCCGCACAAGGTCAAACCATTCAACATTTTACACCTAGCTGAGGAGCCATAGACCGTTGATGGCTTCTGGGGCAGAAATAGTCACTTTTCTTTAGGGTTTGGCTCCTGTAGGTTGACCGTGTTCTAGTCGATGGCTTCAAACCCGTGAGCATGTAAGTAGCACAAACTGGAATTAGTGGGGGACATGACATTGTGAGGGGTGGACTCGACAGTGGATCTTGGTGGAAGGTAATGTGATCCAAAGACATTGTATGTATGTATGTATGTATGTATGTATGTATGAAACTTTCAAAAATTAATAAAGTATTTGGAAGAACATGCTTGTACATACACACACATATATAAAGCAAAGATGTATGTTTTCCTTCCACTATTTCTTGGCCAGGTAATGTAATGTCAACTTAGATGTTTTGGCTGGTAAGTGTTGGAAATATACATTATGACATTTAAGCTAGAGAGAACAAAATGACTAAGCATTCCTTGCTACTCCTCTGAGAAGAAAATACTCATTTGCATTGCATGTGGCATAGGGGCAGACTTATGACTTTGAAACCCAAGCATGTGATAAGAAGATGTGATTGGGTGTCAAGTTCACAAGAGGCTGACCTACAATGATAATCTTAGTTGTCTACTTTCCTGAATCTGGAATCAATGGAGCAAACTTGGGAGGCTTAGTCAGGTTGTTGAAAATGGGAAGACATACCATAAATGTTGGAAGCATCTTCTAGAGTTATAAGGAAAAAAAGCTGTTTTGTTGTTGTTGGTTGATTGTTTTTTTTTCTTTTGTTGTTGTTGTTGTTTGTTTTTTTGTTTGTTTGTTTGTTTTTGCCTGCTTGCTTTCATTCTTGCTGACAAGTTCATCCATTCTGTTGCTGCTGCTGGTACTGCTGCAGTCGTTCCCTGATTTCAGAACTCAGCTTTACCAGGCTTCCAATACAGATTAAAGGCCAGTGGATTTCTAGGGATCCTCCAAGCCTTTGGTGCTAGATTGGAACTGTAAAGGCACCCAACCTTATGGTCTGAGCAGCCCCACAAGCTCTTGACCTCTGTAAAGACATCCATTTACTACCCAAACTGTGTAAGCAAATCTAATATTGCTCCTTTTCACATATATTCATGCTGTCCTATTCCTCTCAAGAACAGGACTAATGCAATCACCAAGGAGAGTTTGCTGTGTGGTGTGTGTGTGTGTGTGTGTGTGTGTGTGTGTGTCTGTCTGTCTGTCTGTCTGTCTGTCTGTCTGTCTATCTAAAGTAGAATGTTCAGGGTACTCACTTCCTCAAGATTCACCTGAAAGAGTTGGATGTTGTTATATTCTAGGATCCTAACGTATTAGGTGGAATTTAGCAATGTTGATTCTGGATAGAATTTTGCTGTAGTCAAACAGATAGGAACCAAATTGGTTCCTACCCATGGGAATTAGTTTAGAGCAATGGTTCTCAACCTTCCTATGCTTCGAACCATATAATACAGTTCCTCGTGTTGTGGTGAACCCCCTAACCATAAAATTATGTTTATTGCTACTTCATGACTATAATTTTGTTCCTGTTCTGAATCATAATCTAAATATCTGTGTTTTTCAGTGATCGTAGGTGACCCCTGTAAAAGGATCATTTGATGCACCACCTCCCCCATACTGGCCTCAACCCACGGATTGAGAACCGCTGGCTTAGAGCCTGATGCATTCCTAGAGCCTTTCCTATTGCAATGTTTCCATGAAGATTTCCCAGGGCATTGGGAGGCCCTTGTTGACCGCTTCCTCTAATTCCATTGGTTTGCATTGGACAGCCTATGGATAGGTACAGAGCTGAGTATAATCACACCCCTACCTGGTGTGCAAACCTTCCTGACGGTTCCTATAGCTCCTCAATGCCAATTAAAGCACTCAATTTGTATAGGAAATTCATTAAAATTCGTTTAATGTTTTTCTTCCTTTAAAAGAAATGATCAGCTAATCTCAGCGTGGGTTGCTCAGACAGAGCCTGATTACTGGGTGTGTGACTCAGCTTCATGTGAGCGTTGTGGGAGTGCTGAAGGCTCAGGGATAAGAAGGCAGACTCCCCAGGCTGGGTCATACCCAGGGGTTTGCCAGCCTGGCCTTGCGTTTATTCTTAGTGACTTCTTCTCTCCAAATATCTAGTTCCTTGCATTTCATTAGCTCTGATGGGTGGGATCTCAGACTGTTTCGGAAGAGATGTTTTACAGTAAGATGCTATGAGCTGTTGAAACTTAGACTCCTCGTCTCCCTTCTTAAGACAGTTATGATGGAAAGATGACACTGGGTCCTTTTTATAGGCTCCTTCTACAGACCTGCAGGGCCTGGCTAGCTCTAAGCTAGTCTTCTATTCTGCCACAATGAGATGTCTCTAGGTCACCAGGAGTGGGTACCTCAAAGCAGATGGTGAGACCCAGGTCTCTCGCTTCCCAGCTTGCGAGGTGAGAAGTTCACCACATACTCACAGAGCCCACAGGGCTGAAAGCCAATAGGTTCTGTGGTTAAGGAGGGGTCTTGGCAGAGCCCACTGCTGAGAGAAGAATTTTGTGGTCTCTTTCTTCCCCATGTGTCCCCTCTCCACTCTCTTTAAGCTGACATCCAAGACATTATTGCATAGTCTGCTTGGGATAAGACTTTGTGTGACAGCCAGAAACATTTCTTTGTGATTAGAGCTGTTTGTGATGATACTGGTGATAATTTAAGTGTCAAAGACTTTTGCTTCTGCAGAACATATCAAGCCCTAGTCCGGGGCTACTGTAATCCTGAACTAGGAAAAAGGATTGGAATTGCTTGAGAAACTCCTACCTGGTAGACCTAAGTTGTGGGTTAGATATGTGATTCTCAACTTTCCTAAGGCTTTGACCTTTCAATACAGTTCCTCATGTCGTGGTGACCTCCAACCATAAAATTATTTTTGTTGTTACTTTGTAACTATGATGTTGCTACTGTTATGAATTGTAATGTAAATATCTGTGTTTTTCAATGGTCTTGGGTGACCCCTGTGGAAAGGTCATTTGACTCCCAAAGGGGTGGCGATTCCCACTTCCCGGGTTGAGAACCGCTGTCTTAGAGGATGCTGCATCCTTAGAATTGCCTTTCCTGTTACAATGTTTCCATGAAGATTTCCCAGGGTGTTAGGAAGCCCTTGTTGACTGTTTCCTCTAACTCCATCTAACTGGTTGAGATGGACAAGGGGCGACCATTTCTTATCACTGCTTAGATCAGGAAGTCACTTGTAGATACCAACTTATCAGAGTGTAGCGGAAGAGGAAGCCATTCGGATTAGATCCTAACCTCCCCATCTTTGTTAAACCATACCTGTCAATCAATGCTCTTATAACCTCAAGCCTTAATGGAACAGGTCCTTAAGTAAGTGCAGATGTGTGAGACTTGGAAACTCCTTCACTTTGCTATTGACTTCATTTCTTTAGTCCCCTTTTCCTTAAGAGAGAATACCGAACTTGACTGGCAGAGTGGAGTATATGACTCTGTTTTATTCCTCTTTCAAGGGCCCCTCGCAACCAGCCGCACTCATTTCATTGTGTAACTGGGATGCTCACCTCAGTGTCTTCTCACTGTTTCCATATGGCTGGGGAAAAGCACCAAGATAGGCAAAACAGGGAAGGAAGAAAGTGGAGAGCCGGCTGCAGTCCTTCCCACGCTGGCGGAAGGCCTGCAGCCCTTCCATCTTTAGGCTTTCTGCTCTCTTCAGGATCCCACCAGGTGGCCTTTGGAAGGTTGGAGACTTAGCACTTTACAGCTGCCCAGTACCTCAGGGTGAAGTAGGGGTGTGCTTAGGGGCGGGTGTGTGTGTGGGTGAGGGGTGGTGGTGGCAAAATCGAGACATGTAGACATATAGCTAGGCCCACCTCGGTCCCCATCACCTCCCGTGCCCCTTCCCAGGCAGCTGTAGCCTTTGCTCTTTGGTTGGTATTCTTCTTGGCTCACACGAGCTGGGCTCTCTCAAAGGCTGAAGCCTTCTCCCAGTCCCAGGCTCTCCCAGGCTATGTTTCGGATCCTGTATTAGACTGAAGACAAGGAACTAAGTGTTGTGGGAAAACATTACGCAATTCCTCGGGATTGTGGTAATGTTTATCTGACCTCAACTTAAATCACAAGTATAGACAGCTAAACGCTAGATTACAGGCATCAGAAGTTGTTGATTATTTACTAAAAACAAAGAGAACAGTACGTTATATAGCAGTACATATTCATTAGGGGAGAAAAGGAAGTCCTTTGGAAAAAAATGTCCCCTCTTGCATATAATTTACTATTACGGACACCACAGAGTATGTACTTCTTATCAAGTGTAAGTTAATTTTCCCTCTGTCTCTTTCCCACGAACTCCCTACCAGGCCATAACTGATTTCAACACCACTGGAATCCCAGAAAACTTCTTTAGTAAATTACAGCTCTGGAATAATTCCCTGTCTCCTGCCTCATTCTGTCGGCTCTAAGATATCTTTGATTCTGTTAGCCCTTTCCCCCCCCCTTTGTTCAGATTTTGCTGGAATCCCATGCAAGAGACATTCTCATGACTCATGTCCCCTCCCTCCTGTTAACCCTCAACAATTTCCTTCCCCCAGTCCTTTATCCAACCGCCTGAGATCCCAACCTTATTTCCACATCACCGACCGAAAAGCACCAGAAACTCCACTGAGGTTTGCTTGAATTCTTTAAGACACAATGCTGTATGGAATCCTCTGATTTTCATATTAAACAACAACAACAACAACAACAAAAATCACCTTTCAAATGGAGAGTCTAAGACACATCAATTACCTTGATTATGATGGAGTACGGGGCTATTGCTTTTAGGCACAAAACTTAATATTTAGGATGCTCAAGTGAAGTATTAGAATGTATCAAAATGGCATTGATGCTGGAAAATGATTATGTTAACAGTGTGGGCTCTTCCTTTATTGAAGACTAACTCCTCATACCACGTGTGAACAGCACAGAATTTCAATTTTTGTGGCTTGCCCTCCTCTCTCTCCCTGAATATGAATTGTGCCTGTATGTGTGTGAGCATGTATGTGTGTGAGTATGTATGTGTGCGAGCATGTGTGCGTGTGAATGTGGAAGCCCAAGGTCAAAGTTAGGTGGATTCCTCTGTCACTTCTCCAACCTGATGTTTTTGAGGCAAGGTCTCTCACTGAACCTGGAGCTCACTGACTGAGCTTGACCGACTGGGTCCTGAGCCCCGGGAATGCTCTGCCTCTGACATCCTTCAGACTCCCACAGGCACTGGGGGTCTGAACTGAGGTTTTCATGTTTGCACAGTTAGAATTTTGCCCATTGTGCCATCTGCCCAGCTCTGAGCAAGTTTCACAATGATGTGTAGTCTATTTCTGGTTATTTTACTTGGGACGCATTTAGTTCCTGAATCTGGGCATTTGTATCTCTTTATCAGCTCCTGAGAATGTCATGCTGCTGAGTATTTGATAATTATTTTTCTTCTCATCCCTCAGGCCTTGTGTTTCTCACCTTTCCTTTACTGTGTCTGTTTTTGTTTCTATATCTTTCACCTCCTTGTCTCTCTGTATTGAATTCTGGGTAAGATCTTTGGGTCGACTTCTATTCATAATACTTTTGGCCTTTCCTATAGAGAGTCTTAGTATAAAATCATTTCAATTTTCATCCTCCCTTTCTTTCTTTCTTTCTTTCTTTCTTTCTTTCTTTCTTTCTTTCCTTTCTTTCTTTCTTTCTTTCTTTCCTTTCTTTCTTTCTTTTTTTTTTTTTGGTTTTTTGAGACAGGGTTTCTCTGTGTAGTCCTGGCTGTCCTGGAACTCACTCTGTAGACCAGGCTGGCCTCGAACTCAGAAATCCGCCTGCCTCTGCCTCCCAAGTGCTGGGATTACAGGCGTGCGCCACCATGCCCGGCTCCCAGCCTCCCTTTCTTATCCTTGATTGAAATACCAGTTATAACACGAACATTCGAGTGCTTTTTTGTTTTCAAAAAGGACTTATTTTTAGTGTGTGTGTGTGCGCGCGCGCGCGCGCGCGCGTTCCCGTGGAAGCTGGAAAGTGGCATTAGATCCCCTGGATCTGGAATTCTACATGGTTGTGCGCTGCCTAGGTGGTGGGTGCTAAGAATTGAACTTGGATCCTCTAGAAATGCTCTTAACTGCTAAGTCATCTCTCCAGCCCTGGAGGGTAAATCCTAAAGACTCATCAAAATGATTTTGTACAGTTAAGGAGAAAACTCTCTAAGAAGATAAGCGTGTGGGTTATTTCTAAAATATTCATTATAAGAAGCTTAGCAAAGAAAGAAATTCTTGGCTTTCAGCAGGAGTTACAGTACCGGGACTGAAAAAGTTCTTCCTGTGGAAGGCCTCAACGCTAATATCATCCTGAATGAGGTAACTCAGTCACAAAAGAACACACATGGTATATACTCACTGATAAATGCATATTAGCCCAAAAGTTTGGAATACCCAAGATTCAATTCACAGACCATATGAAGCCTAAGAAGGAAGACCAAAATGTGGATGCTTCAGTGCTTTTTAGAGGGTGAAAAAAAAATCCTCACAGGAGGAAATATGGAGACAAGTGTGGAACAGAGTCTGAAGGGAAGGCCATCCAGAGACTGCCCCACCTGGGGATACATCCCATATACAGTCACTAAACCTGGATGTTATTGTGAATACCAGGAAGTGCTTGCTGATGGAAGCCTGATGGGGCTGTCTCCTCAGAGGCTCTGCCAGAGCCTGACAAAGACAGAGGCAGAAGGAAGCTCGCAGCCAACCATTGGACTGAGTTCGGGAGTCCCCGATGGAGGAGATGGAGAAGGGACTGAAGGAGCTGAGGGGGTTTGCAGCCCCATGGAGGGAGCAACAGTGTCGACAGGCCAGACCCCCGGAGCTCCCGGGGACTGGACCACCAACCAAAGAGTACACATGGAGGGACCCAAGGCAGAGGATGGCCTTGTTGGACATCAGTGGGAGGAGAGGCCCCTGGGCCTGAGGGTGTTTGATGCCCCAGTGTAGGGGAATTCCAGGGCGGGGAAGGCAGGAGTGTGTGGGTGGGTGAGGGAGCACCCTCATAGAGGCAGGGGGAGGGGGAGGGAATAAGGGGTTTCCGAAGGCAAGACCTGGAAAGGGGAAATTTACATTTGAAATGTAAATAAAGAAAATATCCAAGAAAAAAAAGTAGTTAACTACCTACCCTTTGACAGTTCTGCCACTACTGCACCCTCTTGCCTGAGAGATCAGCACTGCAGCGTGCATGGACCAATGCTGGGTAAAGCAATTGAAGTACCGCCCCCTCCACCCCAACCCTCTCCACCCCCACCCCCATCAGCAGCCTTCCTGACGCCCTCCAGCACTATTTGAGAATCTCACAAATGGTTATGTTTTCAATTTGCCTTCTGAATATTTTTGTTTAGAAGACCCGAGTTGCTCTCAGTGTGGCTCCGTGACACTTCTTTTATTTTTTATTTATTATTTATTTATTATTTATTTATTTATTTATTTATTTATTTTGAGGGCTGCAGTCAGTGCTGAGGGTCGAAATCGCTCAAAGTGCTGAGGGGAGATTGAGTGCTCAGCTGTAAGCAGGACCCATTTACCCCCTGCCACCCATAACGACAAAGCTCAGGAAGCACTTAGGAGGGGAGACTGAGGGTGCGTAAGGGCCCCGGGCTAGAGAGTTCGCTCCCTGATTTAGCACTTGCTGTTCTTGCAGAGGAGCTGGGTTTGGTTCAATAGCAGCTGTAACTCTAGCAGTTCCGTGGAAGCCAATACCCTCTTCTGACTTTCATATGTATGAGGCACGCATATGGTGCACATACATCCATGCTGGCAAGCACTTATACATGGATGACGACGACGATGACGATGACGATGATGATGATGATGGCAGGCACTCATACGTGGATGATGATGATGATGATGATGATGATAACAATAGGGATGGGGAGGAGCATTGGGAAATGTTCTTCTGAACATCCTATGGCTGTCACACTCATGAACTCACAGAGGTTATGGTCACATGCACAAGGCCTACACAAAATCAAGCGAGCCAAAATCCCTGCATAAATACAGTAAATGGTCTCCCGACTTTACTCCCCATGGAGGTGCTATTGTCCGTTGACAGCCGCTGAGCAAGGGAGAGGCATTCTTCTTTGAGGGTGGTTGGTTTCCTATTCTCCCGGGGGAGGGCTCTACACCTGTACACGTGTAGACAGCCTAACTGTACCTAGTAGATTAATAAAAAAGAAACATGAAGTTAGGAGGAGGAAGTGTTGTGGGGCACATAGGGTGGAGGAGTCCGAGGAGGAAATGAGAGATGTGTCTGGTCATGTTCTGTTATATAAATATATGGGATTTTTAAACAATAAGCGTAAAATTTTTAAAGGAAACACGTTGAATCTTATGGCGCAGGCGTGTAATCCCAGCTACTTGAGAGGCAGAGGCAGAAGGAGCCTACGTTTATGGTTTGTTTTGTTTGCATTGGTAGTTCAAGGCCACCCTGAGCGACTGTGTGAGGCCTGTCTCAAAAATGAACAAAAATAAAAAACTGGGATAAAGGGCGTAGTTCAGTGGGGGAGACCTTCCCTTCCCTGGCTCACAGGAGACCTGTGTTCAAACTCCAGGGCTGTAGGAGAGGAAAAGAAACTCTTAGTTTAGAAATCTAAGTCTTAGCCGGGCGGTGGTAGCGCACGCCTGCATTCCCAGCACTCTGGGAGGCAGAGGCAGGCAGCTTTCTGAGTTCGAGTTCCAGGACAGCCAGGGCTATACAGAGAAACCCTGTCTCGAAAAAACCAAATCCAAAAAACCGAGAGAGAGATTGAGAGAGAGAGAGAGAGAGAGAGAGAGAGAGAGACAGACAGACAGACAGACAGACAGACAGACTTCTTGTTTCCATTGACTGTGATCTTCAGGCACATAATGGAAACTGCTGGTTATCGGCAGCTCCAGCTCCGGGGTGTCTGGCTGCTCCCTCCTGTTTGACATGGGTGGGGCATTCCTACTGTCCTATTTGGCATAGAGTGCGCTCATGTCCTCCATGAGACGAGACACTGTTTAGTTGGATGTTGGTTGGCCTGAATATACACAAAGGTAGAAACCTGAATTTTCTAGAGATTATTACACACACACACACACACACACACACACACACACACACACACAAAACTACTCAGCCTAGAAAAAGAACCTATAATGATGTAGAGGAAACTACATTGATTTATGTCAAATCTGTCTTTTAGCCTAGTCTTTAAACTCACTCGACTTTTAATTTCTATCATTATTATTTTGGGGTGGTGTCTCATGGTTTGTTCCCATCATTAATTTACTTAATGGCCCTTTATTTGTGAGATCTTGTTTAAATGTGAAATTCTCCCAAAAGATCACTCAGTTAGAGAAGTTCCCAACTCTGGGGTTCTGGACAGTGAAGTAGTTTAACTTTACCCCTAAACTCCCATGGAACAGTCAGACATTTCTACAACACCCCACCCCCAGCACGCGCACACACACACACACACACACACACACACACACACATTCCCCTGCCCACTGCCCGTTGCATCTAGAACTAAGACCAGTGCAGTACATTGTCTTGTTGTGGGTTTCTGCTGTAAAGTTTTCCCTGCCCATGTTCATAAGGATCTCATTTCCAACTGTCAAATTGTGTGTACCTCGGGCTTTGTTCACCTCATGAGGCCACCAGGATGAGGCTACGTTGCTGCTGAAAATCGATGAGATGGACTTTCTGGCGGTGGATGGGGCAGGCTGCAGGAGCCCGTGTACTGCTACAATTCCATGGCTTCTCTTCCAATTTTTCTTTTAACTCTTGAGAATTTTTCATTCCCCCACCCCAAAATATAATTCCGTATTTAAGAGAAAAGCCTTTAGAATGCATCACGCCCAGTACTGTCACTCACTGTTTTACTGGAGCTGAAGAGTTAATCAAGGGCTCACTAAGACAAGGTGACACATTTAGTGCATTTCTTGGCACAGGGTGAGGCCTCAGGGCGAGAGAAAAGGCCACAGGTTCTGGTTCACTTGACCTAGTTCTCTTCTGTTTCCTCCCGTCTAATTAATTTCTTGCTGAAAACACAGGAAGCCAAAGTACTGTAATCCTGTTTGAGTCTTTCTCCCTACTTAGTAGGTAAAGTGACCTTCCAGTGGGCCAGAAAAATGACACGTGTCTTGGCCTGACACACAAAGGTTTGTAGTTCACCGGTGCAAGTTGTCTGCGAGTCCAAAGGAGCCGTCATCCCTACAATAGTGAGACCACAGTAGCTGCTCATGTTCCCTGACTCCATATTAACACTTCCACAGATGCCCTGCAGAAGACAAGCCGGGGAGCTGGGACAGATAGGCAGGAAGAGCATCCTCGTTTGGCCACAGCAACTTTCCTAGTCTCCCCCTGCTTCATCCTATCTGTAGAATGTCAACAATGCCTCTGAAGACCGCTGTGAAGACTGGCAATACATATAGAGGATTAATAATGCATCCGTCAGGGTCCTGCCAGGAAACAGATGGCACACGGAGAATTTATTGTCCTTAGGATAAGGCAATAAATGGAACCAGGTGAATGAGCATTTGGAGAACTGATAATAATACTCTCGTGGCCCCCAGCAGGTTTGAGTGTGGTGCTTCCATTTTCTTCCTGGATTATTTATTTATTTATTTATTTATTTATTTATTTATTTATTTTTCTTGATTTCATCTTTGACCCATTCATTGTTCAGCAATGAGTTGTTTCATCTCCGTGAGTTTGAGCATTTACCAGGGATGTTTGTTTCTCTTTTTCAAGCTTTACATCATTGTGGCTAGATAGGGTAGACGGAATGATTTCAGTCTTTTAGAAGTTATAACGATTCTGTTTACGTTCCGGGATATGGTCTACTTTGGAAAGGCTTCTCTCTGCTGCTGAGTAGAATGTACACTGTTCGGTGTTTGGAGAAACTGTTCTGTAGATGTCTGCTAAGACCATCTGATGTATAGTGCCAGTTATTTCCTATGTTTCTCTGATTAGTTTTTTTGTGCGGATGACCTGTCTGTTGGAGAAAGCAGAGTATTGGAATCACCTAATGTTAATGGATTAATATTAATCTATGTTTTTAAATCCTTGTCTATCCAGTTGTATGATTTTTTAAAAAAATTAAATTGGGCACACCAGAATATGGTGTATATGTTGTGATAGTGTTGTTTTCTTGATGAACGGTTTCTTTGACTGGAATGTAGTATCTCTCTTTGTCTCTTCTGATTATAGTTCAAATTCTGTTTTGTCATATATTAGGATAGTAACGCCTGCTTGTTTCACAGTCCCATTGGACTGGAGTACTTCGATGCTGCCTCCACCTCCCAACTCCATATTCAGACTTCCCAGGTCCTTCTCCAGGGTATGGCCTGGTGAATGCCCTCTACCACCCAATGCTTATTTTCTATAAGATTGAGCCTGGGTCCCATAGCCAGTGCCCCAACCTTTGGCTACCTATGACTTATAGCTGCTGACTTCTAGGCTTCCCCTTGGTCCTTCATCCTGAACCCTGGCTCAGTCCCAGCATCTCCTTCTTCTCAGCAGCCATCATCTATGCATCCATGAGAACCCGCCCTAGCTGCATCCACCCACAGGATCCTTTTCTCTGCCTCTACCACATCCTCCTCCAGGGTCTAGCCTGGTGAGTACCACTGACCTCCTCATCCACACATCTTCTGAAATATCTTAGATTTAGCCTGCATCCTACAACCAGTGTACCAGGATGCACATCTTATATACCAGCTCAGTACCCTCCACTTCCTGACTTCATTCCACTCAAGCTATCTCCATCTTCTAGGCCCAACCAGCCCCCACATCTTCCCTCCCAATCAATGCTACATCCACAACAGGCTCAGAACTAATGAGGTCTACATGCTTATATCTAATTGTAGAAATAACACTCTAGTGTTCTTTCTAGTGATCAATCTAGTATCTTTATGCTAAAACCTACCAGTCCTGTAGAAATTACCTAGATGAATTCTGGAACACAGAAGTTAAAAGAAAAAATCATAAACCTCCACAAAGGATTCTATGAGTTTAAAGAAGACATAAAGAAACAGCTCAGTTAAATAATAGAGAAAGTGCTGAATAGAGAAATAAGGAGAAGAAATACTTGAGAGATGTCTAAGAAAACATACAAATTTCATCGATGGAAATGATGAAGATGATCCAGGACTTGAAAACAGAGTTCAGGAGATAGAAACATTGAGGAGGACTCAATTTGAAATGAAAATGGAATTGAGAAACTCAATAGCCCAACTAGAAAACTCAAAGGAAAACCCCTTCGAGTAGAGTGAATCAAGCAGAAGATAGAACATAATATAGAGGAATAAATAAGAGAAGAACCTAGGAAATTAAAAATACAGGAAAGAAACACACAGGAAATAGAGGACACTATGACAAACCAAATCATCAAATTATAGGCAAATTATAGGAGGAAGTCAAAGGCAAAGAAGGTGATCATAGAAGGAAATTTCCTTATACTAAAAAGAAAGACACACCCATATGGTTACAAGAAGCACACCAAACAGAAAATAGACAAGACCAGAAGAAAAAATTCCTACAAAATATAATAGTTAAAAATACTAAGTATACATAATAAAGGATGTGAATTGAAAGCTGCAAGAAAAGAAAACCAAGTCACATGTAGAGGAAACATCATCAAAGAAGAGCTGATTTCTCACTGGAAACTGAAAACAAGAAGATCCTAAAGCAATGTACTCCAATTCCCAAAGTGCTATGACAACCTAAAATAATATACCCAGCAAAACTATCTGCTATGATTGAAGGAGGAAAAAAAATGTTCCATGACACAAACAACCTAAACCTAACAAAACACACCTAAGGGAAATATAAGAAGCAATGTTTTGGGCTTAAGTGAGGAATGAACATAGCAAGAGAGACTGTGGAAAGAAATATTAAACCCATGATTATTAAAAGACAAAATACCACTTAACACACAACATCACCGAATATCAACACAATCACAACTAACAAACACACATTTCAATAACTTAAATTTTTTTAAAGATTTATTTATTTATTATATGTAAGTACAGTGTAGCTGTCTTCAGACACTCCAGAAGAAGGCGTCAGATCTTGTTGCAGATGGTTGCAAGCCACCATGTGGTTGCTGGGATTTGAACTCAGGACCTTTGGAAGAGTGGTTAGTGCTCTTAACTATTGGCATTTAAAGTTATTACTGAGGGGCATCTCTCCAACCCCTCAGTAATAACTTTAAATGCCAATAGAATCAATTCTCCAATCAAAAGACGCAGACTGACCAAATGGATCAAGAAACAGAATTCATCTGCTGCCTATAAGAAGCACATTTTAGTTTTAAAGATAGGCACTTCCTTAGAGTAAAAAGATGGACAAAATTATTGCAGTAAAATGGGACCACAAGGCCTGGAGAGATGGCTCAGAGGTTGAGAGCACTGTCTGGTCTTCTAGAGGTCCAGAGTTCAATTCCCAGCAACCACATAACCATCTATAATAAGATCTTGTGCCCTCTTCTGGCCAATAGGTACACATGCAGGAAGAACACTGTATACATAATATTTTAAAAATCATATATAAAAGATGGGGCCACGAGGCAAGCAGATGTTGTTATTCTAACATCTGACAAAACAGAATTCAAACTGAAACTAATCAGAAGTGTCAAAGAGGGAGCACTTCCTAATGAGAACAGTTAATCAAGAAAACTTTACTATCCTAAACGTATATGCATCAAACCCAGACGTGGCCAGTTTCATTTTTTGTTTTTTTTTGTTTTTTGTTTTTTTTTTTGTTTTTTTTTTTTTTGTTTTTCGAGACAGGGTTTCTCTGTGTAGTTCCGGCTGTCCTGGAACTCACTCTGTAGACCAGGCTGGCCTTGAACTCAGAAATCCGCCTGCCTCTGCCTCCCGAGTGCTGGGATTACAGGCGTGAGCCACCACGCCCGGCACCAGTTTCATTTTTAAATGTCTATTACTGGAATTAAAGTCTACGTATCTTTCAATACATTTTCTTTGTTTTGTATGCTTAGTGTTTTAACTATCATATGCTCTAGGGATTTCCTGTGCTAGTTTTGTCTATTTTTTTATGTGCTCCTTGTATCTATATGGGTGTGCCTTTCCTTAGTTTGGGCAAGCTTTCCTCTAGGATCTTATTGAAGGTCTGTTCCCTGCCACTGACTTCAGATTTTCCCACTCTTCTCTGCCTATAATGGTTTGTTTTTTTCCCTAGTGTTCCACCTTCCCTGTGTGTTCATACTCTTAGCTTATTTTTTGCCCAGAGCCTCTATCTTCTACTCCTGAAACCTCATGCTTGGTTTATTGTACTTGTAAGGCTTTCCTCTGGATTTTCTCTCTCTCTCTCTCTCTCTCTCTCTCTCTCTCTCTCTCTTGCTCTTTCTTTTTTTTAAAAAAGATTTATTTATTGTTATATGTAAGTACACTGTAGCTGTCTTCAGACACACCAGAAGTGAGCGTCGGATCTCATTACGGATGGTTGTGAGCCACCATGTGGTCGCTGGGATTTGAACTCAGGACCTTCAGAAGAGTAGTCATTGCTTTTAACTGCTGAACCATCTCTCCAGCCCCCTTCTCTGGGTTTTCTAGTTGGGCTATTGCACTATTCCGTTTTCACTTCACATTGAGTTCTCATCATGGTTATCTATCTCTCTATCTCTATCTATCTATCTATCTATCTATCTATCTATCTATCTATCTATCTATCTGCTTATTTATGTGAGTACACTGTCGCTGTCTTCATACAGAAGAGGGCATCCGATCCCATTACAGATGGCTGTGAGCCACCATGTGGTTGCTGGGAATTGAACTCAGGACCTCTGGAAGAGCAGCCAGTGCTCTTAACTGCTGAGCCATCTCTCCAGCCCCTCTCATTGTGTTTTCTCTCTTTACTGAATTCTGTTTTCAGTGACAGTATTCATCATTCCCTCAGCCTTATGTTTGTGTCTCCGCGGGAGTCACTTGCACATTTGCTCTTTTTCTTTCTTTCTTTTAAAGATTTATTTATTTATTATATGTAAGTACACTGGTCTTCAGACACTCCAGAAGAGGGTATCAGATCTTATTATGGATGGTTGTGAGCCACCATGTGGTTGCTGGGATTTGAACTCAGGACCTTTGGAAGAGCAGTCAGTGCTCTTAACCGCTGAGCCATCTCTCCAGCCCCACATTTGCTCTTTTTAAGTTCTCTCTTTAACCCCACTGAGCTGCTTCTTCGAATCTTCCTTAAATTCCTTGGCTATTTTGATGAAGTTTATGACTTTTCTCTTACTTTCTGTGTCCCAAGATTCCCCTAGCTACTTCTCATTGGCAAATGTCTCTGCAGGGCTAGGAGGTTTTGGAGAGAAGATAGTGACTTGATCTTTCCTATTGTTTGTATTTATGCAAAATGATGTGGGCACGTGGGTTTCTTTTGTTAGTTTTGTGTCTTACGTGGACAGAACACACTGGAGCAGAAGAGAGCATTTCTGGGTTGGTTGGAGCTAGAGGTTGGAAATGCCTTTAGTGGATGAAAAAGCCAGGTGAACAGAGGAGACTGGGATGTTGTGCAGAACCTGTGTCCTAGTTCAAGTATGTAGTCTGAGAGGAAATTCTTTAATGTTAGAAAAAAGTAAACAGTTTTTGTACTTTTTAATTGTTGTACTTAATTTTTTAAAAAGAAATATTGATTTATCTTATGTAAATGAGTACACCGTAGCTGTCTTCAGACACACCAGAAGAGGGCATCAGATCCCATTACAGATGGTTGTGAGCCTCCATGTGGTTGCTGGGAATTGAACTCAGGAACCTCAGGAAGAGCAGTCAGTGCTTTTGACCACTGAGCCATCTCTCCAGCCCTTTGTACTTAATTTTTAAATGTTATCTTTATATTTTGTTGGAAAGTATATCATTCGAGAAATGTAACTTAGAAAGCCATACAATCAATCAAATTCTATATTCACATATATGTTTATGTATGTATGTATGTATGTATGTGTGTATGTATGTATTATATGTGTGTCTTATGAAGACACACAAGGGTCTCAGTTTCCTCCCTTCTATATGCCTGTACTTGAATTTGAACCGTGTACTATCTTCTATTTTCATACTCAATAAACTGCTAATTTTGCTTTATTCTCACTGGTCTTACCATATTGCAGAAAATATTCTGCAGCACAGTCAAGCATCTTGTTTAACGTAAGTAGAAGTTACTGGTGTAGAAGCTCCCCACGCCTCCTCTCCGGCATAGGTAGCACTTGGATTACTTTCTTTTTCCTCCTTCCTTGGTTCCCCCACTTTTTCTTGTGTTATTATCCTCTCCCTTCAACGCTTTTCCCAATCCTCATTTCTGCTGGTGAGCAGCAGAAATTCGACCAGGTAGTCAAGTTTCCAGTTCCCAACATCCATGGATTAATCAGTATTACAAAATTATAGGATGCCAGAGCTGAAGCAACCATGTTTAACCCCACTCATTAAGATGAAGAAACCGAGCCCAGAAAGGGATTTGTGCAGAAAGAGGCAGGGCAATCATAAGACTCCTGTCGTCTCAATTCCTGGCTGAGAAACCCCTGTCCTTATTGGTCATGAGGTGACCTTCCTAAGCCCCCTTGTTTTCCCACGTGCTCCAGTTATGACTATGTATCCAAGCTGTGGCATGTTTCAGTATCCTTTTTTCCTTTGACTCCCACAAAGGGATGATCGACAGGACTGGTCTTTCAGATCTGTGGCTCAGGGCTCACACCAGCTGCTGTCCTTTCTATAGATGTCTGCTGTATGGAAAAAAAAAATCTCAGAAGCTCTACTTCCGAAACTAATAATGAGCCTGCTTATACAGAAACTTCTAGATGCCAGCTAATGGCAACTTTCCATTGTTAATCAGGTTTCAGACTCAAAGTTCTTTTTCTATTACTTAATATCACCATCAAAGGTAATGATGAACTTAAATATTTGAGAGCGTTGAAAGGTCAACAATTCTTAAAGCGTTATTTAGCACACAATTGAACATGACTAAAACGCTGGTAGAAGTAGATGACACACATGAAGGATCGTTCTTATCTTGCAAGCAGCCCTCAGTGATACGCATTGGAAATTATTGGGAGACATCTGGTCTGCAGAGCACACCAGGGACTGGAAGTTTCTCCACAGGAAGTGGTAGAGAGTCAGGCGAGTCACCACCCGCTGGGTGCTTGCTGTGCATTTCACGTTGGTGATGTCATAGAATTCAATCTTCTCAATTACCCCGCGCAGTAGTATCCTCATTTTAAAAAAAAAGAAGTAACACATAAAAAACACGCTCGCTTATCCTGGAAGGTGAGAACTAAGCAGATAAGCAGAGCCAGGCTTCAAACCCATTCCTGTCTGGCTCCAAACGTTGATCTTTTGATATTTCACCTGTCTCTCTTCCTCCCTCCTCCCTCCTTTCCTCCCTTTTTAGTTTGAGAAGCCAAAGAGTTTTTCATCTAAAATGATTTGCAATCACACACACACACACACACACACACACTGCAAGTATACAGTTGTTTTGTTTTATCCTTAATAATTTAAAAACTGGGAATATTCCAAATGCCAACCAGCCAGAGAATAAGTAGCTGTGGTGTGCCCATACAATGGGATACAGCACAACTATAAAAGTGGTGAACAAGTAAAGTACTAACACAGGCAGACCATTGGTGACTGTTAGGATAATCAGGCCAAGTGAAACACTCTAGAGATGAAAGACCGTGAACTGCACAGATCCACTTACACGAAGGCTGAGCAAAGATGACCAGTTTCTGGTGACAAACTTTGATCAGGGTGCACCAGAGCACAGGCGTTTCTTATAATATCCCTAAGAGCGTGTTTCCCTGGCAATGGAGATGGCTCTGCTGTGGACTGTGGTGGTGATTTTGAGGTAACTCCAGATGAAAGAGAGGGGACTAATTCTTGATGTCATTTACCCATCTGAAGGGCACGGCAAAAATATGGCACTGAACGAGAGTGAGGAACTTTTGTCTTAGTCTATCTTTTACGGGAGTCTCCAAGGTGGGCATTTTGTTTTTCTGGTCTTATTGACTTGAATCACCACACAAAGGCACAGTCAGATGTTAGCTCTCTGTGCCCACTTGTTTCAACATCGTGTGTGTGTGTGTGTGTGTGTGTGTGTGTGTGTGTGTCCCCACATCTTGTGCGCACACCCATCCCTCTGATTTGGGGGTATAAATGGATTATAAAGCATAAATAGAGAATTTGGTAAGACCAAACCATGTGGGCTTCTCAGCTTGGGTGATGCCATCCATGCTGGGGTGGGCTTTGGTGATGTGCCAGTCTTTGAGTCACTTCTGCTACCGTAAGTAACCCCTCACCCATATTCCTGGAAACAACCCAAATACAACTCATAAGTTCACCAAACTGGACTTTGATGGTATCTATCTGTACTCTGTTCTGTCATGGACTCCCAATCTACTCCCAGTGGGTGAGTTGTACCTCTCGGGGAACAATCTTGTCACATGACAGGAGTAGCAGATTCACGCATATATATATTCCCAAGCTCTAGTAGAGGCATGTGCTTATGTGGAGATTCACACCCATGTATTCCCTCACTCCACCATAGGTAATCCTGTATATGCAGGTGCACACACATGTATTTCCTATCCCTGTCATAATTAGAAAGCTGTGTGTAGTAGTTTTTCTCATATACATCTTTCCTAGCTCTGTTGTAATTAGGATTATATGTGTAGATTCACACACATGCGCCCACACACATTTATAGACCCGTCATAGTTAGGTGTGGTGATTTAAATGAAAAGGCCCCCCCTATAAGCTCATATATTTGAGTATTTGGTTCCCAATTAGTGATCATGTTTGGAACCATTAGGGGGTGTGGCCTTGTTGGAGGAGGTGTTTCTCAGGGATGTGGGTGGGCTTTGAGGTCCAGTCTTCCTCTCTTTCACAACGTCCATCATACCAAGGCCCAGGATGCCATGTGGTGGTGTTGGGACATGGAGTACGTGTGAGCAGACACGCCCAGGTCACCACATAGCATCTCTGGGAAACGGCAAACAGGTATGACGAAACTTGTCCCCTGGGGTCAGTGGGACTCGGATTGGGTCTAAAGGGGTGGAACCAGGCTGCTGTGGGCCCCGCTAGAACACCGCACAGGTAAGACTAGGGGAGCTCAGGCCACTGCATGGTGGCTATGGGACACAGCAGAACTGTGAACTGTGTGGCCAGGCCACTACTCGAAGGTCCTGGGACATGGTGTGCATGTAGACATGTACCACTGTCCAGACACGGAAAGCTTGCAAACAGCCATGCCCAGGGCCGCCACGGGGTGTTGGTTGGACCTGACAAGTGTGCAGACGAGTGTGCTCAGGCCAGGAGACGGTGACCCTGGAACACAGCAGGCACAGCGGCAGGTCTGAGCGGATGGTACCAGACAAATAAAAGGCATGCCCAGGCTAAGGGTTGGTGCTGGGACAGGCTTGCAGGCACACCAGCAATACTCCGCCACCACGTGGCAAATCTGGGCCATGGCAAGTCTGCCGCCTGGCTGCCCTGGGATGCGAGAGAGTTTAGGCCACCACGTGGCAGCCCTGGGGAATGGAAGGCGTGCTCAACAGGCATGCCCAGGCCTCAGGGTAGCAACGCGGGGCACGGCTCAGGCTGTCAGGCGATGGTGTGTACGCTCGCTCTGCAGCCGCCTAGAGATGTGGCAGGTGTGAGAACAAGACAAGCCCAGACCACCACTCGGCAGCCCTGGGATACGGTAGGTGTGCAAATGCGTGTGCCCAAGTACTCCACGAAGGTGCTGGGACAGGGCAGGTGTGAAAGCAGATGAGTCCTGGCTGCTGCCTGGCAGCACTAACACATAGTAGGTGTGCCAACAGGTATGCTCAGATTGGTGGTTTGATGCTCTTGGACACACTATATGTACACACAGGCGAGCACAGGCTGTTACGTGTTGGCACTGGAACATAGCAGGCGTGTGAACAGGCATGCTCAGGCAATGCTGGAACATGACATACATATGAACAGGCATGCTCAGGTAGTGCTGGAGCATGACATACATATGAACAAGCATGCTCAGGGAGTGCTGGAACATGACATACTATGAACAGGCATGATCAGGCAGTCATGTGGAAAGGTGTGCCACATGGAGTCTGCCACATGGAGGCTCTGGGACATGGTAGGCATGCAAAAAAGTATGCAGAAACTTAGCAGATGTGTATATAGGTAGGTATTCTTAGGCGGCCACACGCTGGCACTAGGAGACAGAAATCATGCAAACTGGTGTGCCCAGGCAGCCACTGGCATTGCTGGTACATGGTATGCATACAAGTGGGCACACCCAGGCACTGCTTTGCAGTGCCTGAACACAGTTACATGCACACAGGTGAAACCAGGCTGCATTGTGGTGGTGCCAGGATTTGGCACAGATGTGAACAGGCATGTCCAGGCTGCCGTGTGGTGGCCCTGGGACACAGCAAACATTTTATAACCCTGAGCATGTAACTGTCATGCCCAGGATGCGACATGATGGTGGTGTGTGACCTGGCGTGTGTGTAAACGGGCTTGCTGAAGCCACCACGTGGTGGTACTGGGGCACGGTAAGCAGATAAATAGGTGTGCCTGGGCTGCCATGACGTGGTGCTTGGATAAGGCATGTCTGTGGCCATAGTCCCTCCACCCACACCCTCCAGCTAACCAAGCTCAGCACAGGCATGTCCAGGGCACCAAGTGGTAGGTAGCCCTGGGACACAGCAGGCTTGTGAACAAGCTGCCTACTCTGCCACGCAGAGGTGCTGGAACAGTGCCACCGTGTGGCAGCTCTGGGAAATAGCGTGTGTGCCAATGGGCATGTCAAAATGTTGGGGGCACAGCGTTCCTGTAAACATGAGGCCACACCAGTCTACCACATGGCACCCCAGGGACAAAGAAGGCCTCCAAACTGGTGTTTCCAGGACACCACTTGGTGACGCTGGGATGCGGCAGACACCTGCAGACAGGTGTGCCCGGGCCACCATGTTCCAGTGCTGGGACAAGGCATGCCCAGGTCCCCAAGGGGCCGCTCAGTCAGGACATGTGAACAAGCATGCCCAGGTGGCCAAGTGGCCGTCCTGGGACACAGCAGGTGTGTGAGCCTGAAACGAACAGGATTCTAGTTATGACAGTTAGTTCTGCCTTTAGCAAACAGGTAATAGCTAGACAGATATTGGGGCGGTGTCTGCCTGCTCACGGAAGAGCAGATGTTACACTCTTCAGAAGAGGTTCTCAGAGAGAGGCCGCTAGAGCAGCGTTGGCTCTGCTGTGCCAGGCCAGGACACTTTCTCACGTCTTCTTATTCCCGTGTAATCAGATTTTTCTCTAGTAAGCTTGCTAATCACAATGACCGTAAAAACTTATTTTTTTCCTTCCACTGTGCAGTGCCCTGCCTGGCACTCCCCTTGTGGAGTTAAAAAGGATTTTATTCATTATTATTTTTTAAATTGGAACTAGAATATTTTCATACACTATATTGTTTCCCATGCCTCAACTCCTTCCAGATTCTCCGTTTCCTCACTGACCCAAATCCACAGTGCCTTTCTCCCTCTCAGTAGAAAACAAATAGCTAACTAACTAACTAACTAACTAACTAACTAACTATATGTATATGTATACACACACACACACACACACACACACACACCTATATGTGTATATATATCTATATATATCAAATAACCAGGACCAAAAAAAAAAAAAAAACCAGAAAAAAAGCACAAGAAACCAAGAAACACATACAGACCCTGAGACAAACACATTCACACACAGAGAAATATAAAACACATTATCAGAGACCATAATATAGAAGCAAAAGGAGCCGGGCGGTGGTGGTGCATGCCTTTAATCCCAGCACTTGGGAGGCAGAGGCAGGCGGATTTCTGAGTTCGAGGCCAGCCTGGTCTACAAAGTGAGTTTCAGGACAGCCCGAACTACACAGAGAAACCCTGTCTCAAAAAAAAAAAAAAATATATATATATATATATATATGCAAAAGACCTGTAAGGTTTTAAAAAAAAAGCTCAGAAAAAGCACTCTCTCTCTCTCTCTCTCTCTCTCTCTCTCTCTCTCTCTCTCTCTCTCACACACACACACACACACACACACACACAATCCCCAAATCCCACTGAGTTCATTTTATGTTAGCCGTCTACTGCTGGGTGTGTGGCCTGCACTTGAGAGTGGTTCGTATGTCCAGTGAGACTCCTTTGAGGGTGGTTATCAGCTGGAGAGAGCTTCTGGGTCAGGGATGGGAGCCTGTGTCTGCTTCCCCTCTCGGTGCTGGTCTACCGCCTGCTCACACACCTGCTCTTACACTTGCTGTGTCCCAGTACAACCTCAAAGCAATGGAGGCTCCCCTGTTTACCATCTGCCACGCCCCTGCATCATCACTTGGCAGTGAAGGCATGCCTGTTGAACACCTGCCCTGTTGAAGCACAGCCGCAAGGCGTGTGGCCATACCTGCTTGCATGCCCATGGTGTCCCAGGGCCTCTGCTTTGTGCTTCCGCATCACCTGTTGGCATGCTTGAATTGCTCTGAGTCAACCAAGGGCAGAGTGAGCACACCTGTGTGCATGTGTTCCGTGGCAGGTGTGTGGCAGGTGTGAGAACACCACACGGTGGGCCCAGCTTGCCTATTAGCATGTGTGTCATCGCATGTCCTGAGCTCCTGGCATGAGCTTACCTCTTCACACACAGGTCATGTCCAAGCTGCGATGTGGTGACACAAGCTACCCTGTTCACATGCTAGCCATGTCTGAGTACTTCATGTGATGACACAGACATCCCTCCCCTGTAGTCTTAGCGCTTGGGAAGCGGGTCTCCGAGTTCAAGACCAACCTGGTTCAACCTGGGACAGCCAGTGCTACACAGAGGAAGCCTGTCTTGAAAAACTATATATACACATATAACCCTAACCTATTTAATCATAAAATAAACAACGAAATGCACTCCTCATTTTAGTGTTACCATAGAATCAGGAGGTGGGGTTCAAAATATGTGAGAAAGGAGCCCATCTTCAGTGGTCTTTAAGGCCACTACAAACAGCATGATAAGCCTGTTTTTTTGTTTTGTTTTTTTAAAGAAAATAATTTTTAAATATTTATTTATTTATTTACTTATCTTATGTGAGTACACTGTAGCTGTCTTCAGACACACCAGAAGAGGGCATCAGATCCCATTACAGATGGTTGTGAACTACCATGTAGGACCTCCGGAAGAGCAGTCAGTGCTCTTAACTGCTGAGCCGGAAGAGGGCTATTTTAACTTGACTGTCGGCAGTGGATTGTGTGATTATGGTCATGAGCTCCTGGAGAAGCTTTCTGAAGGCATTTGATTAGACACGGCTACACCGAGTTAGATGAGACTGCAGACTGGGCCTGGCTGGGGACCTCCCTAGGACAGCCACTGCCGGAATGTGGACCTAGTGATGACAATGATTAGATCCAGGAAGAACTCTGTGAAACTTTTAAAAGAGAAGGCACAAGTTTAAGAGGATGATAAAGAGTAATCATGGGGAGGAGCTGGGGTGCTCTCTCTTGAACCCTTTTCGATTTGCTGTGGCAGAAGCTGCATTGTCTCAGGAGGAAAGCACAAATCCCTTCTGTGCCGGCTGGCTCTATGTCACCTTGACACAATCTCGAGTCATCTGAGAAGAGGGAACCTCCGTTAGGAAAACGCCTCCATAAGAGTGGCTGTCCACAGGCCTGTGGGCGTCTTCTCAGTGATTGATGGGAAGGGTCCAGCCTTTAGTGGGCAGGGCCGTCCCTGGGCTGGTCCCGAGTTCTATAAAAAAGCAGGCAGAGCAAGCCACGGAGAGCTCGAGTCAGCAGCACTCCTCCACGACCTCCTGTCCCGGCTTCAGTGATGAACAATGATACGGAAGTGTAAGCCAAACAAACCCTTGCCTCCCAAAGTTGCTTTGGACACGGTGTTTGATCACAGCAATCGGAACCCTAAGACAAGTTGGTGTCAGGAGTGGAGTGTTGCTGTGACAGACCTGACCGTGTTGGTGTGGGGAGGACTGTGGAAGGCCTTAGGAACTTTAGGTTACACAAGTGCTTGAGTGTGGAGAGCCCGGTGAGCTGTTGTGGGGAGCTTGGGGGATGAGACCGTGAGAGCAGTGCAGAGGATGCAGACCTGGTTGTGATGTTTCCGAGGGAAGCAAACACACTACCAGGCCGTCGGAGTTAGGAATCCGTGGTTCTGGTTAGCTGGGGCTGAAGAATCCATTATGATTAACAAGATACCAGAACCACTAAAAATGACACCTTGGCTTCCCTGGGATAATGGTTGCTGGTCAGCTGGGGCTGAAGAATCAGCTGTCTGCTTCCTGCATTCTGTGCTGGTCCCTAATGTGGGGGGCATGGATCCTTAACAAGTGAGTCTTGCATTCACCTGCAGCCAGCACTATGTGGACTCAGTGAGGGGAAGGGTGAGAAGATAGGAGGGTCCAGAAGCAGTGCGGGAGGGAGCCGGGGCTCTCTGTGTGAGTGTATATTATTAAGATACATTATATACATGTATAAAACTGCCAGATAATAAATAAAAATCCCCAGTACAATGGAACAAGTGGGGCTTGTAGGAGGGTCAGCAGTCACTGGAGCGCTGTCCTCGGAAGGGCCTGTGAGGCCTCACCTCCGGCTTGTTCACCGCTGTGAGTGCGTCCTCCTGTGCACGCTTTTGCATTAGGGACGAAGCCTTACTAAACTTTGCATTACACTGTGTTATACAAGCTTCTTTTTTCCTTTATAACATTAGCCTGAGCCTGGCATTTGTTATAGTTAAGATAAACTAATTCACAGGGTTTTGATGTTAGTCGGCCTTACCACTAACAATCATATACCTCAAAGAAGCTTAGTCACCTAAAGAAGAACTCGGAACTGTCTTAGATGCATCGCTAACTCTCAGATAATAAGAATGCACTTCGGGTTAAAAGTAATTTCACAGTTAGTCACGTCAGGTCCAATGATCAACACAGAGGAATTTTGATAGAATTTCTATTTAGCTATGTAATATACATCTTCAACAGTTTAAATAAAATGTTTTCTTCAGTATGTTAGGTGAACATTGTATTATTTTCCTTGAGAATCTCTCTCTTTTCATTAAAGTAATTTCTAAACCAGTCTATGTGCTCGACCTTCTGTTTAACACTCAGATATGGGTTTTTGGAAAGGCCGCAGGTCACCAGCTCCATGAACACTCGAATTGGTCCTTGCTTGGGGAAATCCTCCAGGTACTTATCCAAAAATATATGCTCATGGAATTCTGAGCCGTCATCATCCAAACCTGGGAAATAAGATAAAAAAGCAGCATAATCGAGAATGTACAGCCTCCAAGCTGACATCGAGGCTGTGTCGGCACGGTTAGAAGCACAAACCGTGAACCGCGGGAGGTGGAGCTTGGACAGCAGTTTAACAAACAGTGTGAGTGTGAGTGTGAGGACTGAGGAAGCGCCTCCCGGCTGCTGTGGAAAGTGAGTGGAAGCGAGTCGTGACTGGGTCCCGCAGGGACTTCACATGTACTAGACAGACGCTCTACTGAGCGAACCTCATCCCCAAGCAAATGTGATGACACATTCTGACACCTGATTTTACGCCTTTTTTTTTTAACTATCAAATAAATAGAGTTGAATCAAATTCTAGCCATCTTTAAAACAATGTAAAGTAACGTGCTGGATTTCTTCTCAGACATCACAGTGTTCTGAGATCCACGCGTGCACCTCTCTCCCCTCTCCCACAGAACCTCTGGCGGTGACTGCTCCCAGCTGCTGACGTCACGCTCACCTGCTTCATTGTTGACTGGGAACTCCCACAGCTTCCCCTCCTTGGTCCACTGTATCATCTCCTCAAACCCATTGGCAAAGGGCTGCTCGTTTACTGTGGCCAACTGCTTAGCAAATTCTATCTCCCAGAGGGAAGGCGGTGCTTCTACAGGATAAAAGAAAAACGTGAAGGAGAATGTAAATGTTTTCTTAAAAATGCAATTACTAGCTCAGTGGGATAAGGCGCTGGCCACCAAGCCTCACTACACAAGTGTGAACCCCAGCGTCTACATAGTAGGAGGAGCGACCTCCTGAAGGCCTCCCTGACCCCCACACTCAAACCCGCACAGAGAGAAACACAAGGTGGATAGAAATGTAGTGAAAATTAATTTTAAAATGTTATGATCAATTCTATATTCACACATGTTTTCGGACCTTGATATTCAGAATTCATTTATAATAAAAGGCTACCAAGAGCTAAAATTGCAACGAAAATAAAAGGTATGGGTGATGATGATGATGATGATGAAGAAGAAGAAGAAGAAGAAGAAGAAGAAGAAGAGAAAGACTGTGAGTTAGATCTACAACCACAGACTGGCTGGCGCTGGCACAGAGGTGGTGTGCAGTTTCAATACTCTACTCTCACCTACAGAGTGATCATCCAGAGAAACTACACAGAGACTCTGGAATTCAGCATCATACATCAGATGGGCCTACAGATATCTACAGAGCATTCTACTCACAGACTAAAGAATTCTCAGAAGCAATTTCTTCAAAATACATTGTGGTTTTGTCCTAATATATATTAGGACACAAACCTCAAAAAATATGGAACAAGTGAAATGCCCTCCTTCGTCCTATCTGACCACAATGGGGTAAAGTGTATAACTGCAGAAATCATGTAAACAGATGGAGACTAAACCATGTGCTACTCCTCCATAGCCGGTCATGGGAGACATCAAAAAGGAAATAAAAAAAAAAACAACCCTAGAGGTGGACGGTAGTGAAAACACACACACACACACACACACACACACACACACACACGAAAGCACAGGACACACTGAAGCCAGTCTAGAGAAATAGAGAACCAAGTACCTAAAGTACCAAGTACCATAAAACGTTTAGAGTTCTCTAACAACTTAATGATGTACCCAAAGGCACTGGAAAACCAACAACATCCCAAAAATAGATGGGAAGAGATAATCAAAATCAGAACTAATATTAATAGTTCAAAAAGGAACAAAAAAAACCCAAACAATATAAGAATCAATGAAGTGAAGAGTTAGCCTTTTAAAAGACTGACAAGCAGCCAATGACCGGGAAGGAAAAGAGAGTATTTAATTTCACGAACACATGTGTGCTCTCTCCTGCTCTGGGTAGTGAGCTGCTCAAAAGCAGGCGCCATCGGTTAGTGACCTATGCGACAGCAGTGAGCTACACTGCGAATGGCCAGTGGGTGAAGAATCCTTCTAACCAAGAGCAACAGTCCGTCCGTCCGTCCGCAGCTCTGGACTGTTCGCCCGGCAGCACTGACCCCAGGGCCCCACAGAGGGGGAAGCATGACCCAAAGCAGCAGTTTCATTCGTAAGCCAGATCCAGGACAATGACAGGAAGAAATATAAAATCACAAATACCCAACTGCTGTACTACCAAGACACCAGGGCCCTTTGTGAAAGAGAATGCTTCTCCGCTTGGCGAAGGGTGGTTCTCGTCTTTACAAACCTGGTTTAGGTGCTTCACCAGCAAACGCCTTAGCATCAAAAATCGAAAGTCTTTTCCCCTTGAATAAAGATTTCCTAAGATAAAAACATTTTAAAAAACAGATCTTAGTATGATATATTTGTAAAATGTTAACAAAGACTGCTTAAGGGAAAAATGTGTTGGAGACAATCAATCCCAGAGGTCATGCTGACCGCATCAGGTATTTTAAGCTGCACTGCAGTGATTTCAGGACTTGGAAGAAGAAAAAGGACATATGCCCTTGAATTTTTGCTTCATAACACAACAAACCAGCTAAGTTAAATTTTCAAAATACTCAACTGAAAGTTCTAGAAAACTCAGTGTTGTAGAAGGTTATAAAAATATGCAAAGCCGGGCGGTGGTGGCGCACGCCTTTAATCCCAGCACTCGGGAGGCAGAGGCAGGCAGATTTCTGAGTTCAAGGCCAGCCTGGTCTACAGAGTGAGTTCCAGGACAGCCAGGACTACACAGAGAAACCCTGTCTCGAAAAACAAAAACAAACAAACAAACAAACAAGCAAACAAACAAAAATATGCAAAAACAGAAGCTAGTAAAGCAAACATTTGTTACTGAGGACAGAAAACAGTGAAAAGTTTAATTGTGCATTCTAACGCTAGAAGAAGACACGGATAAGAGGCTGTACTTCATGAAGCAATCAACCTGCAGTTTAACTCCCGTTCAGTGCCCTCAGGGAGAACCTGGCTCCCTCCGTAACCTCTCTCTGTTCTCCCAGTCACCCTCTAACACACCGTCTGGAGAAGCCTCTCTGCCCCTCTCTTACTTTTTAACGGTTTCTCGCGTGCTGCTCTTTCAGGTCTGTGTTTTCTGAGCCAGAGCACCTGTGGTGGCCTGGGTGGGAAAGGTCCCCGCCGGCTGCTGTATTTTATCACTTCCTGGATGGGAATGGTCCCCGCCGGCTGTTGTATTTTATCACTTTGTGCCCAGCTGGTGGGGCTGTTTGGGAAAGTGGTGCAGCCTTCGAGGACACACATCCCTGGGGGCTGCTCTGAGAATCAGTGGCTTGCCCCCACTTCCAGTGCCTTCTCACAGTTTGGGGCTCTGCCATTCAAGTTGTGACCCTTAGCTTCCTGCTCCGGCTGCCAAGCTGCTGCCCTGTCATGATGGCGCTATAAACCCAAATAAACTCTTGGGATAAGTTGTCTTATTAGCATATTCAAACAATTACAGTTTACCACTTTAAGGCAACAAGGGAACTTTTATTATGATCATTAAAACCTACATTCATTTTGTGTTTTCTTAGACAGAGTCGTACTATATAGACCAGGCTAGCTCAACTCAAGAGCCAATTGCTTACACTGCCCAAGTTCTGGGGTTACAGGTAAGCACCACTGGGTTGGTCTTATTATTTTTGAAACAGTCTCACAATAGCCTTGGCTGAACTGGAACTCACTGTAAAATTCAGAGTGGCCTGAAACTCATTGTGATCCTCCTGCTTCAACCCTCTGTGTTGAATTACAGATGCAAGCCACCATTCCTGGCCTTTTTACCCAATTATTTTTCTTAAGGTATGAAGAAAAGGAACGATAACCATGCATGCAAAGGGCATATAGAGGTTCAGTGTTACAGGCCTCTGCCCCCCCCCCTCTGGGCTCACACAGTGACAAGAAATGCCCTTTCCCGAGTCAATCATCCCAGCAGGTTGCCAGTGGACAAGTGAGACACCCTCCTCTATGTGGACTTTTTTTTTTGTTTTTGTTTTTGTTTTTGTTTTTGTTTTTGTTTTTTCGAGACAGGGTTTCTCTGTGTAGCCCTGGCTGTCCTGGAACTCACTCTGTAGACCAGGCTGGCCTCAAACTCAGAAATCCGCCTGCCTCTGCCTCCCAAGTGCTGGGATTAAAGGCGTACCCCACCACGCCCGGCTCCATAGGCTCATTCTTGAGGCCCAAATTAGATTCTTTAAGTGTCATGCATATTTCTGAAACCTTTTATAGTTAATTTCTACCCCAGTGCCTCTTTAATTTCATTTGCACATGTATCACCTGAGGACCGGTTAAAATGCAGATTCTGACTTGATTGGTCTACAGTGGGGTCAGAGAATTCTTTTTTTTTTATTCGACATATTCTTTATTTACCTTTCAAATGATTTCCCCTTTCCTGGATGCCCCCTCCCCAAAAGTCCCATAAGCCCTCTTAGCACAACTTATTCTCAATGAAAGGATCATTATCCAGTGTGGGAAAAGAGTCAAAACTCTGTCTGGCTCACGGTATTGATAAATGTGGCACTGTGAAACCTAGAAATGGTTTCACAGGAAATGGCACAGTAAGCTCCAGTTCAGCCTGGCATACCTTTACATCCAATACTGCAAATGCATCTGTTGTGGGCACAGAGGTCCTTACACTCACAGAGAAGCACCAAGAGACCCAGGGATGTTAATCACACAGGGGTGTCTCTTCAGTGCAGGACATGAAATCAAATACCTGTATCCTATCCAGAAAGCTGACAGTAGATTTTGTTAACAACCTGGTGATCTTTTCGCTATCTGTGGAGGTTGATATCACCCACCTTTTGCTATAGAGGCAGAGCTCACCCAAATTCCCCAGAATGCTCTCCCAGACTCTCTCCTCCCCAGACCATCACCCATCCTTAGGGCCGATGTCATGTGTACTTCATGGCCTGCTGACTTCTGCTGTCAGTCAGAGACCACACTAGAGTCTGGGACTTGTAGTGAGAGACCCTAACTCAATGTTTTTAGACCCCTAGCAACCAAGTTTAGCACAGAGTAAATTTTTTCTGCTTTCAGTTCAGCACAAAGTCTTTCTGATTTTGGCTTGAGAAGTGACACACCCTGTTCCAGGAACCCATCCTTGACCCACCCAGTACTCTGCTTAAAGTTCAACTATACATTTTCCCCAGGGTAGCTGTTTGAGATAAAATCTAAACCTTCCTTGAGGCATAAACTGTTGCCCGACTTCCTCTTCTCCACCCCTTACCTCATGATTTTTTGTCCTCCGCCCCCTGCCTTAAGGATTTTCCCCCTTAAAAGCCCCCGACTTCAGTTGTTCGGGGTCGAGCTCCTCTGCCCCTGCGTGGGTTATGAGCTCGGCCCCAGTGCACTGGTCTCCCCTAAATAAACCTCATGTGATTGCAGCAAGAAGGTCTCTTGTGAATTTCTGGGGTGTCACCTTATCCCGAGACTAGAGCGAGGGTCTCCCCAATTCGGGGGTCTTTCAGTAGCTACAGAACATACCCTGTGGTCACGTGTACTTTGTAACCGAGTTTCTATGTAGGCACACCTTAAGCTTTATTGTGCACTTGGAATTAGACTGATTGTTGCCTGGAAACCGTTTCCCAAATTGTCCTGTGTTTTCCATATGTAACACTGAGCTGCCTGGCATGAGTTCCCAAAGTCTGCTCCAGGCTTAGTCTGCACCAGATTTTCCTTTTTACCCCTTTGCAGATCACTGCCTGCAGCCCCCCCCCCCAACCTCCACATGCACTAATATGCATACCTATAAGATAACTTATTAAGTGATGAGTTTCAGGTGAAATTTCAGAGAAGATACCTGTGCTGGCTAGTTTTATGTCAACACAATCCAAGCTAGAGTCATTTTGGAAGAGGGACCTTAATTGAGAAAAGGCCCTAACCGGACTGGCCAGTGGGCAAAGCTTGGTGCATTTTGTGGCGGGCCCAGTTCACGGTGGCAGTGCTGCCCCTGGCTGGGCAAGTGGTCCTGAGCTGAAGAGCAGAGCAAGCTGAGCAAGGCAGGGTGGCCAGGCAGGAAGCAGCGTTCCTCCATGGCGTCTGCTTCAGCTCTGGCCCTGACTTCTCCCAGGGATTCTGTAACCTGGAAGTGTAAGATGAAATAAATCCTTACCTCCCCAAGTTGCTTTTGGCCATGGTATTTTATCACATCAATAGAAACCATAGCTACAGCAATCATGGATCTATCAGTAATAATACGCAGAATAAATACAACGAGAATTAAAAAAAAACTCCCCAGACAGAACCCGTGTAGGTCACAGAGCCCGGATACCTTCTTCTAAAGTCAGCTGGCTTCTCCTGGTCAAGAGGACTGTCCACTCCTTCGTCAAACTGAATCTGGTGCTGCGGTTTCCTACTAACTCTCCCGGAAGCAGATTTGGCGATTTTCATATTTGATATTATGTGAGTGAAGCTGAAATAACAAGGTCAGGAGGTTAGGAATCTTAGCTGCACTGGAGCCCCAATGACAGCATAAAGGCTTATGAGTAGATAAAGTCACATGCTTACACTCAGATGACACAGGCAGTAAGGTGCATGTCTCCAATTTTTTAATATTAAGAAATCTTTATATGAAAGATGAAAATATCAGTTACAAAAATTATTAATATCCATAGAAACTGACAGGAAAGTACAAACAAGTATACTTCTACCTAAACTTACATTGCTGGTTACATTAAAGTTGAAAATGAGACCTATTTGCAGTCATATAGAATGCAGTCTGGGTAGTTTACTCTTTGGCCCTCTGTGTGCTGCCCTGGGAACAGGAGACTCACACCATCCTCCAGACTGAAGCAATGCCACTCCCCATGGCTCAGGGCAGCCGCAGCGCAGTGGAGCAGACATTAACAGAGAGGAGAAGGTCACAGCGTGGGACTGGAGGCGGCTCAGCAGTTAGGAACACTTGCAGCTTTCAAAGGAGACCTGGGCTCTTCAGTTCCCAGCACCCACATGGCAACTTAAACCTCCCCTACAACTCTAGTTCCAGAGTACAGAAGAGGTACAATACCCTCTCCTGACTCTGCAGGTTGCTGCACACCCACGGCGCAGATACGTACACTTCGACACAAACATCTAAAATCGTTTCTTAAAGGAAAAGGGTATGATGAAAAGCTCAGCTCCAACCTAACAAAAAGGAGACAGCACCCTGAGCAGACCCAGCAGAGAGGAGACAGCACACTGTGAGCAAACACAGCAGACTCTTTAACTGAGAAAAACTAATTTTCTCAGAAACCAGCTTACTCATTCCACTGGCTGGTTCTGTGTGTCAACTCGACACAGGCTGGAGTTATCTCAGAGAAAGGAGCTTCAGTTGGGGAAGTGCATCCATGAGATCCAGCTGTAAGGCATGTTCTCAATTAGTGATCAAGGGTGGGAGGGCCCTTGTGGGTGGTGCCAGCCCTGGGCTGGTAGTCTTGGGTTCTATAAGAAAGCAGGTTGAGCAAGCCAGGGTAAGCAAGCCAGTAAGAAACATCCCTCCATGGCCTCTGCATCAGCTCCTGCTTCCTGACCTGCTTGAGTTCCAGTCCTGACTTTCTTTGGTGATGAACAGCAGTGTGGAAGTGTAAGCTGAATAAACCCTTTCCTCCCCAGCTTGCTTCTTGGTCATGATGTCTGTGCAGGAATAGAAACTCTGACTAAGACACTCAATTACTTACTTTAATTTCCTTTTTAAATAGCAGTACTGCTATTTCTCTCATTTCTCTCTTGGGGTAAAAATCTCTGCAACTTCCTAAAAGAAAAGCTAAGCCATTTGGTTCACTCAGCTGGAGAGACGGCCGAGCAGTTGAAAGTACTTGCTGGTATGGGGTGGATGTTTTAAATTGTATCGTTATGAGGGACGCGTGTGTGCATAGGCGTAAGCATGGCACCACAGGTAGTGGAGATTGGCAGACAGCTCGTGGGGTTAGTTCTCTCCCTTAGTCCTGAGGGCGTGGAGGGATGAGGTCATCAGGCCTGGCAGGAAGCACCTTTTCCTTCTGTGCCATCTCGTTGGTCCGTGAGGGGGATTTATGTGTAAACCAAATGTGTGCCATTCACCCGCCCAGTGAAATGGCCCGAGCAGCACTGCTGCCCCGCTGACCCACTGACCTGACCCTGCGCTTCTCTCCATCCTTCTGAGCCCTCGACTCCTCCTCGTGCTGCTGCAGCTGCCTGAGCAGCTCGGACTTGGTCGTCTGCTTGTCGAAAGGTAGAGAGTCTGCCACGGCCGACGCAGCGGCCACCAACTCAGGACTCAGGAACTCATTTCTAAAAAGGAAAACGAAATGAAGGAAAAGCAGACTTGGTTAGCACACCACTAGTGTAGAGAAGAGAGATCCTACGTGGGGAGGAAAACCCATTCAAAAAGCATTCAGTTTCTGACAAAATCAAGAGTTTTCAAATAGTCAACACTGTTTTCTTGGTGGTTTTGTTGTTTGTTTGTTTGTTTGTTTGTTTTGAACAGAGTCTCAGTAGGCTAGCCTACAACTTACAATCTCCAACCTCAGTCACAGGCCTACTGGAATTACACACATTATTATTATTATTATTATACACACCTCACATATAAAAACATCTTGTTTAGACACTGGTAATATAGAAACTGTGAAAGAGTAAACTCTGAGTTCATGCATACCTGCTGATACACACCCATGGGCGGCCAGGCATGGTGTTTCCCACTATAATCTCTGAACTCAGAAGCTAAGGCAAGAGGACCACAAGTTCAGGGCTAGCCCAGGCCACACAGGGAGAGCCTGACTGAGGACAAAGAACTGAGAGCTATGGATGTGCTTTCGTCAGTGAAGTAAGTGCTTGCTACACCTCTGAGAACCGAGTTCTATCCCCAGAACACGAGAAAAATCTGGGTGTGGACCAGGACACTCACTCAGGACGGAGAAAGTGCTTGCCAGAAGAGCTTTAGAGCCTGAGCTGGACGCTCGGGGAAAGGTCCCCCCCCCTTCCCTTTTAAAAGCAGTTTCTGAGATTTTACAAATAAAGCAAACACAAATACATCAATGTGAACGGATGGCATCAGTCAACCTAACTTCAATGCTAGGTCATTAAAAAAACACCTGCCCTCTGCTCACATTCTCTTGAGACACTTGTCCCTGGCCCCAGCCTCCAGTCGGTAAAAATGCTAAAGCGACCAATCAGCTCACGTAGCTATTTCTGCTTCAGGCACCAGCTCAGGTCTGAGCTGACAGCCAACATGCACCTGAGAGCGAGTGAGGGCAAAGTTAACTTCAGAGACTTCAGAGACTCCACCGCCTCAGACACCACGCCGCCGAGACGAGGCTTCTCTGCCGGCCCATACTCTGTGAGTATGAAAATGGGTTTTTATGAGTGTGTTTCAGGGTAATCTGTAATGCAGCCATCATAGCTATATTAGTGAGCTCTGCATGTAGAGGGAGGGAGGGAGGGAGGAAGGGAAGTCCAGTCATGTATGGAGCAATTGTTACAGAGCATCCCGAGGCAAATACTATGACTAGGTCAAATGTGCAGACACTGGATTCTAAGACAGAGAGATGGGAGAAAGGAGGGAGGGAGACCTGGTCAGGTGTAGGTCTGTATCTCAGTGGAAATTATTCAGGAAGCCGGGACAGTGCTTGCTGTGTTTGGGCTACAACGTGATTGCGAGGCTAGCCTGGGTAGCTATGAGAGAGTGAACTGCCCTCTCAAAATAAAAAGTAAAGTGGCGCCGGGCGGTGGTGGCGTATGCCTGTAATCCCAGCACTCTGGGAGGCAGAGGCAGGCAGATTTCTGAGTTCGAGGCCAGCCTGGTCTACAGAGTGAGTTCCAGGACAGCCAGGGCTATACAGAGAAACCCTGTCTTGAAAAAAAAAAACAAAAACCAAAAAAATCCACCCCCCAAAAAACCAAAAAGTAAAGTGCCAGCAGGTAAATAAAATTATTACAAGCTTTTCTTCAAACTCAGAATAAGTGCACCCCATTCTCCACGCTTGCCCACAGTCTCCTCTGGGACCAGCTTCAGAAGGTTCCCAGATGTCTCTTTAGCATACCACATTGGTGTGACACAGGCCAATTCTTCTATTCTTGGAGTAGAAGGTAGTTAAGTACACTGCACATGCCCACCACGCAGGAAGGAGAGGTAGGAGATCAAACTTCTGTTACAAAGTAAGCTTGAGGCCAGTGTGAGCTACAGTCGACATTTTCTCAAAAAGTCCCCCAAAATTATTAAAATCAAAATAATTATAATTTATTGTTTTTTAATGCAGAAAAGTAGAGGCCAGGGAGATGGTTCAGGAGGTGAAAGGTTTTTTTTTTTTTTTTTTTTTTTGATTTTTTTTCAAGACAGGGTTTCTCTGTGTAGCCCTGGCTGTCCTGGAATTCACTCTGTAGACCAGGCTGGCCTCAAACTCAGAAATCCACCTGCCTCTGCCTCCCAAGTGCTGGGATTAAAGGTGTGTGCCACCACTGCCCAGCTAGAGGTAAAAGTTCTTGATGTTCTGGCCTGATGACCTGAATTTGGTTTCCTGAACCTATGAGAGAGCTTTATAGCCATAGACTAATGATGTGACTATGTACATCAGCAATCCCAGCATCCCTAGGGCCAGTGAGAGGGGACAGGAGTATTGGCCAAAAGCTCGAAGGCTAGTAACTAGCACGGAGGCAGAAATAAGGAAGACCCTACCTCAGAAACACAGCGGAAGGAGAGAACTGACTCCAAAGCCAATTGTCCCCTGACTTCCACATTCTTGGGAAGGAACAGCATACCTTGCATTCTTATATACACACATAGTAAAATAAAATTTAAAAACCTAAATAGAAAAGTAGAGCAAAACCCTTGAAGGGCTTATGAAGCACTCTACATTTCATGATTGTCTTCTTCATATCTGACTGGAAAACGCTTTTAGAAATAGCTTACTGTAGGAGTCTCCTGGTGAACCTCCAAACAATATGGCCGTGCCCCTGCTCGTGGTTGCTCACCAGAAGTGGATGGTAAACCTTACTGCTCCACAGCTGGGTCTCAGGACATTGGGAAACCAAACAACACTGACTAGGACACACACACACACACACACACACACACACACACACCCGCCCCTGACTAGCACTCAGAGTAGTGGAAGGGTACTGAGGGGATAATCAGTAGTCTGTGAAGTCTGTGAACCTGTCACATCATAGGTGTGACAGTGATGTAACCAACTGCCTTCTGATAGGATTTAAGGCCTCTTCCTGGTGCTGTAAATCTAGCCAAGGACCCACAACTGACAGCTTATAGGTCCCAAGGTTGACCTTAGCATTATTATTTTGCTAAATGGACACAACATCAAACTTCCGTCTAAATGTGCATCTTTATAGCCATAGACTAATGCAGCTTCCAAACCTCATTAGCGAGGTTTCTTTATGAATGGAAGGAGGTTAGCAGAAAGACAATTGGTCAACGTGCAGAGAAAGCCTCTGTGGAGTGGGCAGCCACAAAGTGGCCTTCTCTATCACCACCCTCTGCTAAGAAAGTGCAGGGGCCACTGGGGGGTGAGTGAAGAGATTGTGAAGAACAGGGGGTGGGGGGAAGGACCGGAAGGAGTCAAAACGGCATCCTTGGGACAGAACAGGACCACTGTCCTCAGCACCTCACAGCAGCTGTGGTACCTGCACACAGAAGGCAGCCAGCATGGCACACCGTGGGCTCCTGAGCCTGTGAGAAGCTACCGCTGGCTGCCGGGGATGGAGGAAGAGCCTCACCCCTGGCACGCTGACCATGCTCCAGTGGAGTGCCTCACACCCGAGAGCGTATGGGCCACATAAACTGGACTCCATGGGTTATTATGAAAAGGGTGTGAGTGCAGGAGGGGCTGGGGAGATACGGATGGATCTAGGACTTAGGGAGAGCATCGGGGGACAAATACATTGTGCTCAGAAATGAAATTCTCAAAGACTCAATAAAAATACCACATTAAAATGACCTTACTGGACCTTTCAAATGGTTTCTCTCATTTCAGTCATTTAAATTATTTCAATTGCACATTTACAAGAACAAGTCAAATGCATCTAGATTTTCTTAAAGCCTTTCCCTCTTACCTGTTGTTGTCTTTGAGTTAATTTTTTGTTATTGTTTTTCCAAGATAAGGTCTCCTATGTAATCCAGACTGGCCTGGAATTCACAATACTCTGTTTCTGGTTCCCAAGTGCTGGGATTAGAGGAATACATGCCCCTGTGCCAGACTACAAACACTGTCTTGTCCCTTAAATATCACACACATACACACACACACACACACACACACACACACACACACCCTTAGAGGAACTTTAGAGACCCTCTACTTGTGCTGCTTCATTTTCTGAGTCTCTTGAGCACCATAATTTAATAGACTGTTTACTATAGGAAAAGGCATATTGGAACCCCACAGATTAGCCTCAGAGAACATTCAGATTGGGATCACCTCACCTCTTCTTTGGAGGCTCTCCTGGAGCCTTCTGGAGCCTGCCAACGGCAGTCTGCAGGCTGGCAGTAAGTTTTCTGCTGCGTGGCTTTGCTGTTTTCACGTTTACTGTGTTCAGTTCAACTTTCATGTCCTTAAGAACGTCCAGCAGGTCTTTCTTCAGAGCCCCCTTCCCCCTGCCTTGGCTCTCTGCTGCCTTCTGGGAAGTTTCATTGGCTGGAACAGACTGGTCATCTTTCTTGCTACAGATCCATCTGCTAGTGCAAAAATGTCTTTGGATATTATTTTCTGTCCTGAAATGACACATTAAGGAAAAGCAGAAAAATATAATTCAAAAAGAATAAAGTAGTAACAGAAAAACCTGCTTCTACATGTAAAAGGATTTCATGGAAACCCTCTCCATTTCCTTTTGCTTCCCACTATTATTAGCAACCGTAATGGAAGCCATTCATCATGTGTTAGCACATACTCTGGACCTCGCTTGGACAAAACTTGTGTGCAATGTTTCACACCCACATCGACTCCAAAGGTCAGCATTATCCCCCTCTTACAGATAAGGAAACTGAAAACCACAGGAGTGACCGTGCCTGATGCTGTGACTTTCCTGTGCTAAGATAAAACACCATGACTAAAAGCACTAAATGGAAGAAGGAAGAGATTTGGACTTATGAGTCCAGAGGGAGAACAGCCATCAGTCAAAGATGTGTCATAGAGGCTGCATGCCACAGGCATAGGAGGCTGAGCAGTGACATCCTCAAGTGCAGGACAAGGCAGAGAGAGTAAGCCGGAAGTGGTGCAGGCCTTTAACTCTCAAGCCCACCCCCAGTGACATACTGCCTCCCCAAACAGTGCAGCTGAATGGGACCAAGTCTTCAAATATTTGGGCCTCTGAGGGAGATTCTCATTCTAAACCACTATATTCCACTCCCCAGCCCCCACAGGCTCATGGCCATATCATAATGCAAAGTATATTTAGTCCAAGTTTTAAAGTTCCCTAAGTCTTCTACTAAGGTTTTTATACTGTTTAAAAGTCCAAAGTCTCTTTGAGAACCTTTGGTGAAGATTGAGACTCTTTGAGAATCTTTGGTGACCAAGGTTGTCTTATGCCTAGGACGCATAAAAATCAAATCAAATCATATCCATTCTAGGCCTAGATAAGATTGTACAGTGGCTAGAAGCCTCCAGGACTAGGCTTAGGTGAGCACATGGAGGCAGTAGGCATCCAAATGCCAATTACATCAGCGAATAAAAAATACTTTTACACTCCATCTTCTTCATTACCTGGCTTTTCAGCTACTGTTGCTTCCAACACCCTGTCCTATGGCTCGGTTGGTTTACCATGTGGTACGGTGAGCAGTCACAGTGGGCCCAGTAAACAGTTTTTACCTTTAAGACTTTAATGGCTACGGTACTGTTTCTGAGTCTTTAAAACACACAGAAATCATTTACTCTCCATGTCAAATGCAGATTCTTTGGTCCCACAACATAATTCTGACTTAGTACCTTCAAGAAGGAACTAAAAAGTTTACCTTTTAAAGAAGTTCCCAAGTGATGCTGGCACCACTAGCTAGAAGACTTCTTTTGAGTAGCTATGTTATCCTTACGAGTTTATAAAAATACATTCTCATTTTACAAAAAACAGAAGCTGCTGCTCCGAAGGATTTAGGACTTCTGAACTGCTGCAGTGACCAGGAAATGGATTCATGAGATTTCAGTTTTCACATTTGGAATGGAGCTACAGAATTTGCATTTTAACTAAAACCCAAGGTAATTCAGCTGTGATTTGTTTTCTGAATTACATATTACTAATAATGTATTACTATAATATATTATTAATAATTTGTCATTAATATGTATCAAATTATCAAAGTTAGCAAGTAGCAGCCCAGGTTTGGAACACTTTTTTTTTTTTTTTTTTGATTTTTTGAGACAGGGTTTCTCTTTGTACCTCTGGCTGTCCTGGAACTCACTTTGTAGACCAGGCTGGCTTCGAACTCAGAGATCCGCCTGCCTCTGCCTCCCAAGTGCTGGGATTACAGGCATGCGCCACCACTACCCCCCGGCAGAAATTAACCTTTTTTTTTGTTTTTGTTTTTTGTTTTTTTCAAGACAGGGTTTCTCTGTGTAGCCCTGGCACCTGGAACTCACTCTGTAGACCAGGCTGGCCTCGAACTCAGAAATCTGCCTGCCTTTGCCTCCCAAGTGCTGGGATTAAAGGCATGCGCCACCACGCCGGGCAGGTTTGGAACACTTTAGTGCAAAAATTTTTCCCCAAACTTTGAAACTATATAATTTGCTTATGAACATGCCTGAGGTTACTTCAGAGTGAAAACTAAGTTACAAAGGGAAGTATTGTCATGACCAATAAATACACAGAACTCTCATGATATCAATATCAAAATACAATTCAATTTCATAAAGTTATTATTATTTTATTTCTGAAAGTTGATGTTGAAGGTACATTGACACATGAAAATCAGAAAAACAAGTCACACATATAACCTTTAGCACAACACTGCCTTTCAGGAGTGCTGTGACACTTCAAAAAATAACCTGTATTACAGGAAAACAACATTGCACTGGCTGGTTTTGTGTGTCAACTTGACACAGGCTGGAGTTATCACAGAGAAAGGAGCCTCCCTTGAGAAAGTGCCTCCAAGAGATCCAGCTGTAAGGCATTTTCTCAATTAGTGATCAAGGGTGGGAGGGCCCATTGTGGGTGGAGCCATCCCTGGGCTGGTAGTCTTGGATTCTATAAGAAAGCAAGCTGAGCAAGGCAGGGGGAGCAAGCCAGTAAATAACATCCTTCCATGGCCTCTGCATCAGCTTCCTGCTTCCTGACCTGCTTGAGTTCCTGTCTGGACTTCCTTTGGTGATCAACAGCAGTGTGGAAGTGTAAGCTGAATAAACCCTCTCCTCCCCAACTTACTTCTTGGTCATTATGTTTGTGCAGGAATAGAAACGCTGACTTAAGACTTCTGTCAATTCTCCAGGGCAACCAACAGAAATAGTTGCTTCTTTTGGTCACTCTATTACTTTATCCTAAGTGTCACATCCTGTTTACTCTGTCTTGTGCAGACTCCTTCACGGAGTTGATCCTTTTCATCTCCACTGCTATCTTGCTTCAGCACTGAAGCAGGTGCTGAGAACAGGAGTGTCCAAAGAATGCCATTAACCCCTTACAACTTCGAGATGTCTCTATTTGCTCTTCTAGTTATTTGTTGAGAGAATGAACTCTGTGCTTACCGACGGTATCTTCACTATACTTGAATTACCTTCTCGGTGGAAGTATACTACGGTCCGGAAAGGCAGGTCTGTTTTATTAGGAGCTCAACATGAGTAAGAGACATACGTGCACTTTAAGTAATGCAGTAAGGAATTAAGGAGGGAAACATTAACGAGGCCATCAAAACTTTGTGGGAAGCATAGAAAGTGAAAGAAAACGACCTCCCTTTTGGAGTTTGCACAAAGAGAAATAACACCAAGCGAGACGAGGGGTAGGCGTGCAGCAGAAAGACCACGGGACAAGAGACAAGGCAGACTGTTTGCCACGCTCATGTCATCGGACAAGCTGCCTTGTCTTTTACGATTTCTGTTTGTCCACACTTAAAACAACTGCTTCTAAGGTCCTACGGTTACAGTATCAACCCCGGGCGGCTGGAAAAAGTAGCGCTGCATGTCAAGGAGCGGGGAAGGGAGCCCTGGAAGACCGGCGGCGCCAGCAACTCTGAATTGCCTTACCTGACAGCTCCGGACCGAGCCGCAGGTAGCACAGCCACCAAGACTTCCAGGTTTCCACAGGACAAAGGGAGGCCCGAGAGAGGGCGAGGACGCACAAAGGCCGGAATTCTGTGGAGCATCGTGTAAAAACAAAACTCAAGCAAGAGCGCAACCGGAAGCACAGTCTCAAAGGAGGGCACAACTGAACGAGTTCGTCCCTCTGCCAAAATTGTCCCCCCGGGATGTTTTCCGCCTGCACCGTTCCTCTCCTTAAGGATTCCCGGAGGAAACTGAGACCCGATAATTCTGTTCCGAGATCTTTGGCTGGCATGATCCAGCGGTTTCCTATTTGGGTGGAGTCGCTATCAAGGTTCCATAAAGATGCAGATCAGAGTAAGAGAACAGGATAAACAACCGAACTGATTGGAGCAATAGAGAACTGACCGAACTCCCCGTCGTCCTGCCCTTCCTTGAGTGACGGGACGAGTCCACAGAGGTTGTCTGTCTCTTTTACAGTTACTCCTGGTTAAGGTCTGGGCTAGGCGTTTCCAAATTCTTCGCCTCTTTTCTGATGAATTCAAAGTAAGCAATCCCACGGATTGGCAAAATAAGCAAGATAACTTTATTTGAGTCAGGCGATAGTGCAAATTAAAGATGGACTTGCTGTCAATATGGATGGGTGCACATGAGGGAAAATACTAAGGGGTCGTGATTGTTGCTGGAGCCTTCTTTTATGGGGACTGTGGATGAGAACTGGAAAAAAGCTGTGGTTGCAGAGACTGATCGGCTGATTAGAACCGCAGTTCTCTGGAGAGATTGCAATGTAGCAGGTCCAGAAATTAATTTAATTACCTTATTTTGGGCTGGCTGGTTCTGACACCACCCCAACCCGGACAACCATTCCTTGCCACCTCTGTGCTGGAGCTAACCTTTTGAATCTTAGGCCTATAGACCTATAGAAAAGCTTCCCCATCTTGTGGTACCTACTTCTCTGATATACCTACCAATGTATTTTAACCTTGTCTTGATTTATAATTTACCTCGTTCTGTAAGACTGCAAAAATTTAATGAAACTGCTTCCATGTTTGAATGTGAATTTTGGGTTAATCAAGATCTGTGTATCAAAATGACTCCAGAATAAAATATCTCTCATTCCGTTTAAGATGAGCATTTCAGGGTTTTTGTTTGTTTGTTTTTAACATGGGCAATTATGACACTGCAACATGGGAATCCAGACAGATCCGGTTTCACTGGATGAATCTCTGAATGGAAACTGAGTACCTGCATGGGCCCACGGAGTCCAAACCGTTTAGTGTTATTTTCTCAGGGATTTTCTGGGAAACATCTTTATAAAACCTGATCCTCCCATGTCACTGGGGTCTGGCAGATTAAACGATATTTGTGAAATTTGTGTCTCTCAAACTGTTGAAATAACGGAACCCAAGAATGGGATATCTTTTGGAATCTTATCATGGGAGACAGAAGACGCACCAGCCAGAGGGGTAACTTGTCTTCCGGAAAGGGATTTCAGACAGCGCTAACATCTTATCAAACCACCTTATAGGGGGAAGATAAAACTCAGGTAATGGTGAGTGTGCCCACACCCTGAGAAGGACTGCTGGGCTGTGCATGTCCTTCTGTTTAGACTTTGATTTACTTCAGGACCCTAAAGGTGGACTTGAGACATTTTCTGGATCTCTGTCCTTCCTTCCCAATGTGAGCACATCAAATACATCTTTCTTTTTCTTTCTTTAATTTGGCTCTTTTAATAGGCTCATTGTGGAAGGGTGGCGCCCAAGTTACTTGTTAGAAAACAATAAACAAGCAAGCAAACAAACAAACAAACAATGTTTTCATAAAAAAGAACAAATCACTCCCCACTCAGCCATTTGAGAGAAAGGGACAGACAGACAGATGGACAGAGAAGGCATATAACCCCAGTGAGTTGATATGGCAAATGTCACCTTTTAACCCTTTGTGTTACTCAGCATTCCTCACATCCTAAAGAAAGAAACTTCCTGTCTTTTGTTTTTTTTTTTTCTCAACTGGGTACACTTAAGTTCATGTAATTGGGCCATGGGTCTGTGATAATTATCTTCAGTATTTTTTTGGTTGTTTCAATATTTTTTGTGCCCAAAAGATTTTTTTAAGGAAACTGTGGCCACTTTGGTTACTTTTTAAAATTCATTTTTCTTATGTGCTAAAATTGTTTTTTGGCATGCCCAATTAAAATACATATGAAGATTCATATATAAATATTGTAATCATATAGTAAGGCCTGAAAAATATATATTGCATATGAATTTGAGTCTTCTAAGCATCTTACAACCTATTAAAATGACACCTTTAGGAATATTAAATGTTTCAAGAAACATCCCATTGACCTGGAGGCTCAGACATCCCCCGAGCCACTTGGGGGCTTCTGATGCCCTTAAACCAGTAGTCCTCAACCTTCCTAATGATGAGACCCTTTAATACCATTCCTCATGCTGTGATCATCCCCAACTATAAAATAATTTAATTGCTATTTCATAACTAATTTTACTAGTTATGAATCATAATGTAAATATCTGATATGCAGGCTATCTTATATGTGACTCCCATCATGACCCACAGGTTTAGAACCACTGCTTTAAACCGACAGTCTAAGAAAGGTAAAACAGTGTTAGGAGGAGTGATTGCTGTAGATTACCAGAAGAAACTGGAGTGCTTCCCCACAATGGAGTGTGTCTCTTGGTGCCACCATTTCCTGTGATTAGAGCCAATGGGAAACTTCCTTCTACAGACATTCTCTGAATGCCACAGTGTACCAACTACTGCTCTCGATCAATTACATTTCATAGACTTTATGGAGATGATGAAATGGTTCTGTGTGTGTCCTGACCCCAAGCCATGAACCAGGAGCGACAGGCTGCTACTCAGCTCTGGTTGTGACCAGGTGCGATGAAGACAATAGAGAGTCTAGATTTTAAAATCTATTTCGCTATACGGAGACTAAGCAGTCACACATTGTTTAGAGCTACCAAAAAGTAGAGAATCGTCAGTGAAAAGCATAAAGTCCTTGCTCTCGTTAGCTTAGGACTGCAGGTAGCAGTGAAGTGGTCATGCCAACAACGAACAAATGAGGAAACAATATGCCTAACGTGCTTGGTGCTACAGAAAATATAAAGTAGACTAGATGGCCAGGAGATGTATAATGTTATAAAAGAGGTTGTCAGGGGCTGGAGAGATGGCTGTGGTTGAGGGCACTTGCTGCTCTTCCAGAGGACCCAGGTTTGATTCCCCGAACTCACAATCTTTTGTAACTGCAGCTCCTGGGAATTCAGTGACCTCTTCTGGCATTCATAGAATCTGCATGCATTGCATGTGAAGTAAAGGCTTATGCGCACACCCAGAGACAGAACCTACTTCCTCAAAATTCTAACGAACACTGAAGACCAGCAGCTCTCTGGGTCTTTCCTGTGACTCCAGCGCCAGACTGAAACTGCCGAGACATCTAGCCTCGTGGATTGCATGACTGACTGCCAGATCCTTAGCCTTTCTATCCGAAAACAGCCATGGCTGGCCAGGCCACAGCCTGTGAGCCATTCTAACACATTACATATATCAGTCTTGTTCCTCTAGAGAACTGGGAAACACACTTAACAGTCTCCTACAGGTTTTGCTATTAAATAGAAAATACAAATTTAAACCATACATTAAATAGCTAATATATACAATCTGCCTGGACATACAAGCTCGGGCTTTTCTTGTCTTCTCTGCTTCACAGAGGGGATTTCCTACAAAGGACATAGGTAATCTCAGTGTCTCCACTGTTGTAATCAAAATACAAGAGAAAAGGAAAAGATTTAAGTGCTGTAGGTTTGGGACCCTGGAGTGAGGGTTGACCGTGGCTGATCGTGTCACACCTCCTGAGTAGTATGACTAAGGTACAAACAAAAGCCCAGGCTAATGGCTGCTGACCCTTGGCAGCTCGGAATGAATTGCAATTTCCCGACTGAATGGGTGGATCTGGTGGCCCGATCTGTGACGGTAAACAAAGGCTAGGGAAACGCAAAGGAGACAATAGATTCATATGACACTCTCACAACCCGTTCTAATCCAATGGGACCTATTATAGGTAAAAATTTAACTTTTTAATTGTGGCTGTATGGATATTTCTCTTTTGAGAATTTATACATTTGCTTGTAACTTGTATTTTGGATGGCCGATTTGGTAGTGTAAAAGATATGTGCGGTGTTTTGTTTTGTTTTTGTCAAAGTCTTGATAAGGGCAGATCCTCCTGCCTCATCTCCCCCTGCACTTGGGTCTTGGGTGTGTGCTATTACACCAGGCTTGTCTGGCAATATTTTACTATGACAAAGATTACTGCTAACTCTGTTCCTCAAGCAGCGCTTATTAACATATTCAAAGTAGTCCTGGTGTTAAATTGAACTAAAAGCACCGTCATAGGTACGTATGAGGCTCAATGAGTAGTCATTAAGTACTTTCATTTTTTTAAAGCAAGGAGACTTGTAAACGTATCCAGCATTTTGACACTGTGACATGATGTTGTCATTGACAAAATTTTTTTTTTTTTGGATCACATTCAGAGCTATCCTGGGATGAATGTAGCCTGTTGGTCTCAGATTGGACACATCTGTTAAAGAATAATAGAATGCAGGTGTACCCAGGTACAAAGCAAGCTGAGAGAGAGTAGGCGTGGAGAAGAAACTCAGACAGAGCTCTTAAGTCCTGGCGTAATCTGTCACACTGATTGCCTAACTCATTTTGACAGAAGCAGTGAAAGCCTGTCATGGCAGGGAACACATCATAGCTCCTGGACCTTGAGCAAGACATGGAATAGGTACAATCAAAACTGGCCCTTGTTGGAGTCACAAGGTCATGAGAGTTGAGCAGGTGACTACTACTCAATGATCTAAGTCAGTCAGGATCCCGAGCTCCCTCCTGTGTCCTCCAGCCAAATCACACTGGAGAGACAAGCTCAAACCAAGCTGCAGGGAGTCCGCCCAGGTGCCCTGATAGTACACAGATCCCTGCCTTTCCCCTTGTCCGTTTCTCTGACCAGTCTAGAGTCTACCAATAGCTGTTCAGCATGGTTTAAACTCCCTCTCCGTCTTGGGGGACTTTCTTAACTCTAAAGTGAGTCCTGCATGTTGAAGGGAGAAAGCAAAATCCAACCTTGCTTGCTTCTATGTAGATGGCTGAGGGTAGAGACCAAGGCTGTGGCGTTAGAGCTGCCCCTCAAAAACTGTCCTTTGGGGGCTGAAAAGATGGCTCAACGGTTAAAAGCACTGACTGCTCTTGTGAAGGTCCTGAGTTCAAATCCCAGCAACTACGTGGTGGCTCACAACCATTTATGATGAGACCTGATGCCCTCTTCTGGTGTGTCTGAGGACAGCTACAGTGTACTTACATATAATAAATAAATAAATCTTTAAAAAAAAACCAAAAAAAAAAAAAAAAACCTGTCCTTTGGAAATGATGGCATGGGATGATTTATCATGCAAACGTGGTGAGGATCATGCCCAGCTTTGGAAGAACAAAAACACAAATGGGGGAGTGTCACAGACTAATATTCAGAGCTCTACAGAGCTACAGCAGGGGCTTCCGGGGCAGACCAGCTTGTGGTGGGATGGAGGGGCCTTGTTTAAGGGAAGTGTTCATAGAGTACAAAGCTTCCATCTAGCCATCAGAAAAGTTAAAGTGTTCCTTTAATCAAAGACCTTTTTAAACCCCAGCAAATAGAGTTATTTTCTGTTGATTTTGGTTAAGAGCCCCGAGGAATACACCAATTGAAAGGGGTCATATTTCTCACATAACATATCCTGCTGTGGGATTCCTCTGACACCTGCTATTGCGTCCCTCACCCTCTTGGGATGCTATCTGCAAGGGTGTTGTTTGTTTTGTTTTGTTTCTTTTCTTTTCTTTTTTTTGACATAAAGTCTCATTTTGTAGTTGAAGCTAGTCTTGAAGGTAGGATTATATTGGCACCCTGGGATTACAAGTATGTGTTCCCAGATTGGCTATGATTTTGATCCTAAATGTCTTTCATAGGTACACATGTTGAAGGCTTTGTTCCAAGAAAATCGCTTATTGTGACACGGTGGACCTTTTGGGAGGTAGGGCTTAAAGGGAGAAAATTAGGGCACTGGGGTGTGTGCTTTAAAAAAAAAAAAAAGGTTAATTTGGGCCGGGCAGTGGTGGTGCACCCCTTTAATCCCAGCACTTGAGAGGCAGAGGCAAGCAGGTTTCTGAGTTGAGTTTGAGGCCAGACTGGTCTACAGAGTGAGTTCCAGGACAGCCAGGGCTATACAGAGAAACCCCTGTCATGAAAAACCAGAAATAAAGGTTAATTTGTTTTATGGCGTGCATATGAAGGTTTTACTTTTGTGTGTGTCCATGCAAAGTGCATTCCTGGTGCCTGCAGATGTCAGAAGAGGGCACTGGTTCCTGGAACTTGAATTATGAGCTGCTGTGAGCCACCATGTGGGTGCAGGTCCTCTGCAAGAAGAACAAATGTTCTGTGTTGCTGAGATGTCTTTGCTGCCCACTGGGGCTTTGACCTTGATGAAGGAATGTTTGCTCTCGTTGCATTCAGGCCACCATGAGGTGAGAAGCTTCTCTCTACAACCCACCCACCACGATGACCATCTCACCACAGGCCTCCAAAGAACTGAGCCCAAAGTCCAGGAACTGAAACCACTGATCTGTGCTAATGAGCCCTCTAAGCCGACACTATTTTATCATAATAATGGAATGAAAGTAAGACAAGCACTGTGAGCAAAGGCAACTTAAGGGAGGAAGGGGTTTATTTGGCTTACAATTTCAGCTGCGGGTCCATTTTATGGGGAAGTCACAGAGGCAGTGAGACAGATGGTCACACTACATCTGTAGACAACAGAATAGGAGAGCAATTGTATCCAAGAAGCCTGCTTGTTTCTACTTATTGTTCAGCTAGCTTTCCCCCCTCTTACTCTTGTACAGTTCAGAGCCCTGTTTGTCAAATGGTTCTGGGACTCAGGCAGGACCCAGGACCGCGTTGCTGTCACACTCACAGGAGACATACCAACTTTCAGAAGGCATCTGCAGAGGATGAGTCACTTCAACGGCAGCCTCTGCATCTTCATCATCACCATGAGGTATAGTATTAGAAAGCCCCCGTAAGTGTGACTCCCGCTGCCAAAGGCCTTTTCAGTGAGTGGGTAAGCATGGGGGATCTGGCCGTCGATAGTCAGGGCTCCTTGGAATTCAGAGATGTCCTCTTCCAGATGACCAAAGCCCAGAGCCAGCTGGAGCCCCTTCACACGAGTTGCTTGTGCAGCTGTAGCAGAAGGCATGGCTGCACACTGGTCGGTACCCAAGTGCCGCATCCGAGAAATGCCAGACAGAGCAGGGGAGCAAAGGAAACGCCCTGGCCAAGGGGTGGGGGCCGCTGAAGGTGCTCCCCAGGAGGAGTCAAGTGCGTCAGCAATGCTCTGTGCTCCTCGGTATCAGATATTTAACTAAGATTTAATTCCTTATGTAATAATAAATACGTACTTGCATCTCATTCATATGCAAACATGTGCCTGTCTTTTATAAATGCTAAAATTCTATGCACGCCAAAGAATTATTTTAAAACAAACTTATTGCTTATTATAAGTAAATGTTTGATTTGTACATATCTTTTACCTCCCTAAATACCTGAGGTCACGTAAAATCTTTTTGAGTAAAGGAGATTACTGCTAGAAAACTTTGGAAGGCTTGTTTTCTTTTCTCTTTTCAAGAAGCTTTTATCTTAGAGAAAAGTGGGGCCCTCCTACAGTCCTAAGGGAACAAGTCACCCCTCCTCTATGCCTGCTTGACAGACAAGCCTGCTAGCCAAATCTATTCTATGGGCTGTTCTAAATGTTTTTTAAAATCTGGCTTTAAATAGTTGAAGAACTCAGAAAGTAACATAGTATAGGAAGTAAAAATTACATGCTATCATAGCTTTTGCCGAGTTGATGCAAACTTTGACATGGACTATGACTTGTAAATGCAACCACATTGGCTTTTGGTACACACACACACACACACACTCACACACTCACACCACAGACACACACTCACACACACATACATACCACACACACACCACACATACACACACACCACACACACACTCACACACACATACACACCACACACTCACACACGCACACCATAGGCACACACACACACACCACACACACACCACACATACACACACACACCACACACACACTCACACACACATACACACCACACACACACTCACACCACATATACACACACCACACACACACTGACACATACACACCACACACTTACACTCACACACACACCACATACACACACTCAAACCACAGACACACACACTCCACATACATACACACCACACACACACTCAGACCACATATACACACACCACACACACACACTCAGACCACATATACACACACCACACATACACACTCACACATACACACCACACACTCACACACACACACACACACACACACCACATACACACAAACCACAGACACACACACTCACACACATGCACACCACACACACACACACACACACACACACGCAGTCTAACGCATACGGGATGGGATTTCCACATGCAAAGGTTACGTCCTGCCAGCACCCAGCCGTGCTTACTTATCTGCGGTGTGCTCAGCGCTGTGCTGCCAAGGCTGCAAGCACACGGTAGAGACCGCATGTCCTGACAAGTCTCCAGTTTTTGCTAGTTGGTCCTTTTCAGGAGTTGGCTGGGCCCTGTTCTACGTGAATTGTGAGTGATTCTATTCTCTGTCCACCATTCCTTATTATTGTAATCACTATTATTGTTGAGAGAGGACATGGCTCCCAGCTCTGGACCAATGGAACACATCGAGAAGTCTGACAGCAAACTGTCGGGGAGGAGAGATACGTTTCCCTCTGATGAAAAGACGTGTCTGAGAATGGCCCCTTCTTACTTGGATAATGCTACTAGCATTACCGGAGTACCAGCTGTCTTAGAATCACCAGGGAAAAGGCAATCTGGGAACTCTGACCCAGACATGGCTGACCTGGGCCTTTCCTACTTCTAGATAGCTTTTCATACACAAGTTGTTTATGTCACCTGAAGCCAAATTTGTTCTAAAAATATTTGAGAGGAGAGGTTTTTTTTCCCCCAGTTATTGCATACTGTTTCCTCCTGTTGAGGCATCCACAATTATTTTGCCATTGTATTTTATCCTTTAAAAATATACATTTAAGGCTCATAAAATACACATGTGATCTGACTTTCCTTCCCTCATTTTTGAAAACACCATAAAATTTTTCCAAAGAAAAGACACATATGAAAGAAATTGTCCCCTCTCGAACATTGTTCTAACCACTATTTCACCGATGCAAATTCCCCATTTTCTTTCACATAGTTTTTTTCTCTTTTCCATTTTTTATTTTCTATATTCTTTGTTTACATTCCAAAGGCTTTCCCCTTTCCCAGTTCTCCCCTCACCCTATGTTCCATAAGTCCTCTTCCGCCGACCCATTCCCCAAGCACCCCCAACCCTTTCTCTGTTCTGGTACTCTCCTACAAAACTGGAACCAGTCTTTTCAGGACCAGGGTCCTCTCCTTCCTTCTTCTTGGGAATCTTTTGATTTGCCAATTGTGCTTTGAGTATTCAGAGCTTCTGGGCTCATTAATATCCACTCATCAGTGGTTGCATTTCATGTGTATTCTTTTGTGATTGGGTTAACTCACTTAGGATGATATTTTCCAGATCCAACCATTTCTTTCACATAGTTTTATAGAAATCCAAATCTATGTTTGTTTTGCCTCAGTGTCAAATATTGGCTGTACTGACTGACTCCAAACAAGACTTGAGGGAATTTTCAGCTAATGTTCTCTCAGTAGTCAAGAATACGTAGTGGGTGTTGGCATTGTGACATTAGAGCATTGTTTTCTCTTTCCTCCTTCAACAAGTGCACATGTGAATCCACGATGTTCTGTTAGTGATTTGCTTGCAACTCCAGTTTCCACACTGTTATTCCTCGTCCTCCCCAACCCCACCTGCCCCGTGACGCCATTAACCTGCACATTGTGAAATTCTGGTACACCGACAAAGGTTTGATTCCTGGGGTCAGTCTGTCTGCCTTCTCACCTGCGTCAAACCTGCTGCCCTCACAGGCCAGCCACACTGATATCTTGCATAATCCCAAGGGAAGTGACCACTCCCTCGAGCGGAGAGGCCGGTGTGTGACTGTTTGCTCTTTTGGAAGTTCACCCTGAAATGCACGTTGTTGTTCAGTGAGAGCAGTGTTCTTTGCCTGTAATGTGCTGTTTTTGAGAGGACAGAGAGGTGGGTCAGCAGCTAAGAGCACTCACTCGATAGTCTCTGTGAGGACCCAGCACACAAGCAAGGCAGCTCACCACCTGTAACACTACGACTTTCCCTTGAAGCCTCCACAGGCACCAGCAGGCATGTTTTCATAATACACACCCATTTCAGAATTAAAGGAATCTTTAAAAAAAATGAATAAGATCATGGGGGGGGGCTGAAGTAGCGTGGGAGGCTGATGGCGAGGTGTCACGTGACCCTGGGAGTCTTCCAATTGAGTAGGGCTAGAGTTAAAGATGATTTTATCACTCCTGCGAACCAGTTCCCTTATATTCACAGCTCCTTTTGACTTTATGGTACTTTTTAAATATTTATTTTATTATGTGTGTGTGTGTGTGTGTGTGTGTGTGTACACCTCTGCAAGTACCTGCAGATGCTTACAGACACCAGAAGGGGGAGTTGGATACACCAGCGTTGGACTTGAGAGCTACCAGATGTGGTTTAGGAACTGAATTCCAGTCCTCTGGAGGAGCAGAATTCTAGTTTCATTCTGTTGCTGCAGTGAAACACTGTTGCATAAACAGCAACTTGAGGGAGGAAAAGGTTTATTCGGTGTCCACTTCCAGATTGACTGAAGACAAGGAGGTCAAGGCAGGAGCCACGTGGGAATACAGATTACTGACTCACTTTCTTGGTTCATGCCTGGCTGGATGCTTCCGATGCTTTTTTTTTTTTCTTCTCAATCCAGGACCAGGACCGCTTGCCAAAGGAATGATGCCACCCATAGTGGGCTGGGTTCTCCAACATCAATTACTGATCCAGACATTGCCGCTACAGACCTATCAGAGCTGTGTCATTTAGGCAATCCCTCTCCTGATTCTAGGCTGAGTCAAAGTGATAAGTTCTTTACCTCTGCGCCCTCACTCTAGCGCCACTTTGAGCTTCTGAGTAAAGCGATAGAAATAATATCGCTGGGAACTACAAAACCTGTAGCAGCAGTTTACATGGGTGTCTTTTCCATAATGTTCCTGGGAATGGATTTCCTTGGGTGGGGTCGGGGTCGTGGGAAAGAATGAGACCTAAAGCGATACAAAATAGACAATCAGCCACCTCCCAAACTCAAGGCTGGTGGAACACACCTGTAACCCCTGCGTTTGGAAGTGGAGGTAGGAAGATCTGGAAGTTCACGACCATCCTCAGCCACTTAAGCAAGTTAAGCCTGGGCTAGGTGAGACCTTGTCTGTAGACAAATAGATGATGTAAAAAGATGCCCATAAGGGAATTTATATTTCATCACTACCATTCTAGACATTTCATTTACTATTAAAGCCACAGCCTCCGGAGCTGGATAACGCCGGGAGAGCTCAAGGTGAGTCCTCCTGGAGGCTGCCAGCCTGGCAGTCAGCGTGGAGAGCAGATTTCCGTTTCCTTGGCCAGCGCTTCGGGAGGAGGGGCGGAGGGGGGGGCCTCGCGTGGGGGAGGGCCGGTAGGGGAGGGGCTTTGGGAGGGAGGGCCCTCAGAAGGGCGTGGCCTCCGGAGGGAGGGCTGGTGGAGGGGTCTCAGGAGGGAGGGCCCTAGGGCCGGACCCACACGGCGACCTTAAAATTTGTCCGGGGCCCCGCGGCTTGCCAGCGCAGCGCGGGCGGCGGAGGGCGAGCCGGACACAGCCAGGCGCGGCGGTGAGGCTGCCGGAGCAGGCGGGAGCGGGCGGCCCGGCTGGGGAACGCGGCTGACAGTCCCCGCCCTGCGGCACACGTGCTGCGGCTCCGGGCGCGCGCACCGGGCTCGCCGCGGGGTCCCGGGAGGCGCGGAGGGTCGGGCGGACGGGCGGGCGCGGTGGCTAGTGCGCGCGCGCGCGCGCGCCGCGCGGAGCCGAATCCGGGTCAGGCCAGGCGAGGCGCTCCGCAGCTGCAGCAGTAGTTGGCACCCCGGTGCCCGGGGATCGGCGCAAGGGGTTCGATCGAGGGTGGTGGCAATCGGCCTTCTGCCGCCAGACAAGTCTAATTTAGCGAAACGCAGTCTCACCCGCTTTGACCGCCCGGGGAAGTTATTTCTTCCCAGGAGCCAGTAGTAGTGTTGGCATTGTTTCTGGGACTACTGGGTAGTTTGAAGGAAGAGGGTGAGACGCTGCAAGGATTGGGGGGGGGGGGGTGTTCTACTTCAAATGGTACAGCAAGCTCCTAAGTCAGTTTAAATCCGCGAGGACCGGTCCGGTTTGTGCAGGTTCTGCGTTTTCTCCAAGCCACAGGTGATACTCAGGTCGTTGTGCATACTTTCTGGGTTCATCTGTAAGTAGAGTTTCTGTCTTCTGTAATTTGACAGATACCCCTGAGAAGGGGGCTACATGCATTCCTGGTTTGCAGGAAGTCAGGTTTAATCCCCAGCACGGGAAAACATTTATATATAAAAATCTGTTTTAAAAATTATAATTAACATCATTTCCTCCCTTCCCTTTTCTACTTCTAACTCCTCTGGTGTAAAACCCTCACCACCTACCCCCACCCCCACCCTTACCCCCACTTCAAACTCATGGCCTCTTTTTCTGTATATGGTGGATAATCAACTGGGGGACTGTTCCCTGGGGAAGACTATGCCCACGTCCAGCATTCCTTCCTTGTCTGTAGTTCTTTGTCGGAGGTTGAGACCCCCCCCCTTCCGCCGAGATTTCCTCATCCATGTTAGTGTGTCTGTTGCTTTCATCCTCGCGTAGGTCTTGTCCCCGAGTTGATGAGACTTCTTGGGTATAGCCTTTCTAACATTTCTAGGAGAGTCAAATTCACAGCGAATTTCCTGTTCCCTTGGCTCCTGGCCGGGAGGGGAGAGCGAAATTAAAGATTAATTCTGCACATATTATTTCTCAAGGATTTGAAATGTTTACATTTGGCGGATGTGAAGGGGTTGAATTTATAGTGACTGCCTAATTCCATACGCTTTTCTATGCCTCCGAAGTTAGTGAAGAATTGCCCCCACAGAAACAAATGAACTCATTGAAGTTCAGCAGAGACCGCTCTGGATGCTCCCCAGAGTTTCTGTAACTACCAGGTTGCTAGTTTTAAAAGGAAAAGAAAGTTCTTGGAATATGGTCATTGATTTTTTTTTCTGCTGTTATTTGACTTTTTTTTTTTTTCCCCTGCTGTTATTTTCTGGATTTTTGGGGATGGCTTCGGTATTTGAAAGAACCCTGGTCAAACACACCAGCCTCCTCAGCCTTGTGACGAGAAGTGAAATTGTCCTCTCTTACATGTAAATTAATTCTGTATTTTGAGAACATACAGAATAGGTTGAATGATTGGAAACTTGAACCTTGTATGTTGAGGCATCCTCCTTTCTAGTTAATATTAAGTTCACGTCTCAGAAAGGTTTTTTTTTTTTTTTTTTTTTTTTTTTTTTTTGGTCTGAAGGTAGAGGAAAACTTTGTTTCCCCAAACCCTAGCCTAGTTAAAAAACCAAACATTTCAAGTCTTGCTGTAAGAGAACAGCAGTAGTTTGACTCTTTAGGATATACCCCCGGGATTCTGATCAAGCAAAATTGGAACTCAGAAGTCCAGATGTCGTACCAAAGCGTGGCTGGGTCACACGACCAGCCTTCTTGGGAGCGTAGGCTATGAGACTCTCTAGTCCTACTTGAGGTCTGTTAAATCAGAATCTGAGGGGGCTGGAGAGATGGCTCAGCAGTTAAGAGCACCGACTGCTCTTCTGAAGGTCCTGAGTTCAAATCCCAGCCACCACATGGTGGCTCACAGCCATCCGTAATGAGGTCTGACGCTCTCTTCTGGTGTGTCTGAAGACAGCGTACTCACATGTAATAATCTGATCCGTAGCAAGACCTTAGGTGAATCTACACATTTACTGCTGAGATGTGATGGAGTGGCGGCGACAAAAGAACCGGTCCCCAGCACTTAGGACCGCCCGCCCGGATGTGGTGATTTTACAAGCCATCTTGTCTAGATGGAGAGCTCTGGCTTAGGAGCCGCGTGACTCAGTGGAGCTCCTAGGCACAGGCTGCTGTCAGAACTTAAGACTGAGTTTGGTAGACTGGAGTCTTCGCCACAGGCCTCTGAGACTCTATAGTCTGCTGTGGCCTGGGCCACTTGTGATTGGTTTCTTATTTGGTGTTTGTTGTTGAGGTTTTCATAAGGATCGGTTGAAGTGCAGTAGGGCCGATAGCACTGATATCCGGGGAAGGTTTTTGGGGGCAGTGGATCACTTGGCTGTGTTGATACGTCAAGCCTCCTTACGGACCCATGATCCCACTTCCTGGAAGTCAAGGATCAGGAACATAGCAGGCTTATAGGATGGGAAACCGCAGAGGCTGGGCTAACTGGATTTTTGCCTCTTCCCAGGGATATGTGGTACGCATCCTTCCCTCCAGAGAATCGCCTTCCACAGAAACCAGTAACGCCATGAAGTCCAATCCAGCCATCCAAGCGGCCATTGACCTCACGGCAGGGGCCGCAGGTAAGGGGGGGGAGGGGGGTTCTTCCCATATCCTTGAAGTACTTCCTCAGAGTGGCTTAGAAATACAATCTCTGTTACCCCACAAGGTCATGTGCTCTAACTTCAGAATGAGTCAATGTAATGGAAATGTGATTTGGTACAGAGCACGTCAGCAAGTGCGGTCCAGCCGTGTTTAATTATATCTAAGCTTTACCCGTCGGAGTGAAGGATGGAAATGTCCTTAGGATTGCTAGAAAACATCTCAGTTCCAGCATGAGCTTGCTTGGCTACCGTCTGTCACATGCTAGGATAAGCAGGTGGCAGCGGTACCCCGAGTCAGACGGTCTCCAGACATTTTGCAGTATAAAATGCCAGATACTATTTTTTTTCCTGTTAAGATTTACTTTTGTTTTTATTCACATGTATGTGTTTGTGTGTCTGTGTGAGTACCTGCCACATGTGTGCGGGTGCCTGAGGTGGCTGGAAGGAGGGTATCAGATCCCCTGGAGCTGGAGTCGTAGGTAATTGTGGGCCACCCATGTGGGTGCTGGGAGCCAAAGTTGGTCCCTCTAGATGTGCATAGGCACTCTAACTGCTGAGCCGTTTATCCAGCTTCCCCGTTACTGTTCTTATTGGTGCTAAGAAGGAAAGGAAGGCCTCCTTTAGCAACGAGGCTGATTCTCCGAGGTGTCTCCTGGTGTGACGGGAGGATGAGTGTGCCATTGAGGCTGACCCTCAGAGTCTGAGGACTGGAGCCAGGGCTGGTGACGTGAGGCCCCTGTAGAAAGACCACCAAGATCACCTTTAACGAGTAGGAATAGGAAGAAGCTTAGCCTGCGGCAAAAAGAGCTGCCATTTTGTTTCCAGAGTTCTGTGTCACCTCAGAGGCAAAGGCACCTGCAAGGGTTGTTTCCCAAGTGAACCTTTGATCTGCCCAAGCCCCACCCCCTATATTAATTCGTGTAAATGGGGAAGGGCATAGCACCACGCTGTGTGATGATCTCTTATCCAGTGTGACCTCTCGGATCAACAGATCAGATGGGGTCAGGGGACCGCCATCCCTCACTCTGTCCTTTGTCCACTTGTACAGACAGCAATTCCCTGTCTCGGTCCTCCCCCAACTTTTCCACCCCCATCCATGAACCAAAGGTCAGCTGAAGTTGGCTCTAGAGGAAAGCTGATAAGGATCCCTGGGCAACGGCACCTCTCCAGGTTAGAGACGAGGAGTGTGCCACTCTGATGGGCAGGCCCAGCAGCTAGGGAGTCTGTACTCCCCTGTGTTCTTAACCACTGTGGGTCTTCAGGCCGTGCCCCCTACTCTGTAGAAGGGCGAATAGGGTGACCCTGTGGACCCCATTGGTCCTCACGGCGTACATCATGCTGGCTGCAAACGACAAGGCCCGTCCAGGAGGTCTGGCGAGCACGTGGCTACAAACAGGTCTCGCTTCTGCAGTGAGAAGGTGTGTAGTCGCGAGAGATTCTCAGATGCCAGCGGTCTGTGCTCTTAAGGCAGCCTGAGAACAAGGATTTAGGATGATAATTTTTAAGAAGCCTGCCTCTGTGCGTTAGGGTATTTGAGCGGGACTAACAGGGTATAGCTTTTATGTCAATTGTAATGATTTTGTCGGGAGCCTTTTATAGAAGACAATTACTGGGCTTTTTCTTTTTTAAATGATGATGGGCTGTCTATAGAGCGACATTAAATTGGTTCTGCTGCCTGCGGTTTAGGGTCTGTCCTTGGCCTTGGAAACGAAAGACTGCCCCCAGAGATGCTGGCTTTTGTGATTTCTCAGCAAAAGTTTCTTGGCAGGGGTAGGGGCCTTTGTTGGGGGGTCTGGTCAAAGGAGGTGCTCATTAGTGACAGAAGACTCCGAATTCGATTGTTAGGTACCCAGAATTCACTCAGGAAGGAGTAATCTCACTTTTAAGGGTCCCAAAGTTTGGTTGATAGGGGAGCCTTGTAGGACTATGGCATTGTAGCGATGTTCACTATATATGTACAAAAACTCCCGGTTCTTGGCTCCATGTTTTGTTGTCTCTCTGTTATAGTGTGCCTAGTGGGCAGCAGCCTTCTCTGAGGTAGGAGGTAGTTTGGACTCTGCTATTCTGACTCGCTGGACTGGCAAATTCCTAGGGTTTGGGATTCTCCCACTTGTGCAGAGAGAGAGAACCCAGTGTAACATGACCCTCCCCCCCCCCACCTGCCTCTGGTGCAAGAGATTTATCTGTAAGCACAGAGTCAGCTGCGGTCAAGGCTCATGAATATAAATATAAATATAAATATATTTTTTCTATCTCCTTTTGAGTTTAAATAAAGCCGTTCCCACCAGACAAGTTTCCCAACCAGCTGATTTCTATTCAAGTGCCCAGAAGTTGTCTTGGCTCTGACCTGCACTTGCTGTGGGAGATGGTCCAGGAAAGGAGCCCTGGGCAGCTAGGATGAGGAGGAATTAGGGTTAGGGCATTGATTCGTTACTAAAGCAAGGTCGTGTGGGTCACAAAAGCTAATTCTTGGAAGTTTGGGTGATGCTTTGAGTTGGTCTAGGATCTCCCTCACCTCAGGGAAGACACAGTCTCTGGCAGTGCTTGTAGTGTGTCTCGTTAGCTGGTACACTGGTTGGAAAGGAGGAAATTTACAGCCTCGAAGTTTTATCTTCTCAGTGTCAAACGACAAGAGCAGAGCAGAGCCGGGTCTCTGAGTCTCTTTCTCTCTTTCTGCATGTATGTATGTATGTTAGTTTATATGTTGCTCTGCTGACTTGGGGGTTTGGGGTTCACCTCCTTGTCTGGCTGTAAGTTATCACTTCTTTGATAACTGACCTCAACGCCGCGAGATTTACTCTTCATGTACTAGAAACTGACAGTCTGTGCACGACTCCGCTGGACAGACTCTTGGTGCTCTGATAAAACAGCTAAAGAAATCTGTTGAAAGGAGGAGGACTTATCTTTGACTCAGAGTTTGAGGATTCACTTCATCATGGTGGGAGAAGGTGACAGCCAGAAAGCACACACATATATCTATATACATGTACACATAGGAAAACATACATACACATATACATACATACATATACATGCACAAACATACACATAAACCTATATATAGAAAGCACACACATATATCTGTATACATGTACGCTTACATATACACATACATATATACATACATATATGCACACAAACACAAATCACACATATTTGTATACATGTACACATAGAAACATACATACATTTATGCATACAAACATAACTACAAACACATACATACATACATACATATTTGCGCATGTACACATATATCTATACACATGTACACATAGATACATATATACAGTAATCACACATATATATCTATATACGTGTACACATAGAAACATACATGCATGCATACATACATACAAAAAGCACACATATATCTATGCACATGCACACAAACATACACACATACACACATACATACATATACAAATCACACATATCCATTCACATGTACACATACAAATATACATGCATATATGCATACAAACATACATATATACAAACATATACAGAAAGCACATACACATTCACACACATGTACACATACATACAGCACACACATATATCCATATCCATATATACATACATGCATACATGCATGCATTCATACAGGAAGAAAGAGACAGAAAGAGCCGAGAGACCTGGCTCTGCTGTTCTTGCCCTTTTTCTTCTCTCCTAATGTTTACTTCACCTGGACCCCAGCCTGTGGTGCTTCAGAGTGGGTCTTTCTCCCTTAGCGCTCTCTGGAAATTCACAGTCATACTGAGAGGTCTGCTCTATTAGTCTTTTAGATGATTCTCGAGGCAACCAAGCCAGCAGTCAGAATTATCTCCCACAGTGGCTTTTAGTTTAAATGACATGATCTGGTCTCGGCACCTTCCAAAGAGTGAGTGCAGGGAGCTGGCTGTGGTATCCCCTAAAGGAGACAGAAGCCCTTCCATCTCTCCTTCAAGGAGAAGAGAATGATCGGAAATACGACTTCTCTGCGAGTGGACAGACCTCCAGTGCTCTTGCGTTACTGATGTATAAGCCTGAGGCTTGGCGTGGCCCTGTGCTGGCTGACTGAGGCTGACTGAGGCACCAGACGGAGTCCTGTGATGCACACTTCTGGGGTTCGGCTCCACTCTCACGAGGGATGAGGCTGCTTCACTATATTCATAGGATGCGTTGGCCTCTTACCTTCTAGAATGCATGCAGAACGGTCTCGCACAGGCAGCAAATGTGTCAGAGTAACTGCTGTACCTCTGTGTGGTCAGACTGCGCGGACTCCTCAGCTCAGAGGGCAGGCTTCACTTGCTGAATCAAAAATATGCACTCGGAGAGCCCCATCAGTCATGTGGCCTTTTGGAATAATGATATTATTTTGTTATATTTGGGACCACATAACCAGCCCAGCAGTAGGCAGGAGAGAGCAGTTCTGATCATAGGAAAAGCATCTTAATTTGTTGTTGTTGTTGTTGTTGTTGTTGTTGTTGTTGCTGTTGTTGCTCTAGTCTCACTAAGTAGCCCAGGCTAGCCTGGAACTTTCAGTTCTCCTGTGTACTGATATTACAG